>BHDV01004889.1:63171-75717 GCA_005406045.1 Adoxophyes honmai
CACACACACACACACACACACACACACACACACACAGACACGTCAAACTTATAACACCCCGTAGTTTTTGCGTCGGGGGTTAAAAAGTAGTGTTTATGCTACCGATCTTCGAATGTTTGCTGGTGCGATTTAGGATCATTTAGTTCGGCTGTTCAATAATAGATGGCGCTAGGGCGCTACAGACCTGAAATGATAATTCAATAAAATCAATAGCATTTGTAGATCCTGAGACAATTATAATATTGATTTTATTGAATTGAAGTATTTATTGTACGGTCATGTGTTAACTAAAAGACAGACGTTAGTACACATTATCGATGTTGACAATGACTTAATATTTCATTTTATATTTAATTCCAAATAAATCTATCTATCTAATCTAGTCATAGTATTGTCTATGAAGCTTTTCTTATGCTCTGCCGACCCAATTTGAGAATACAGGCGTGACGTAAGCAGGTAGTTAGGTTATTTTTAACCGACTTCAAAAAGAGGAGGTTCTCAATTCGACCTAATTTTTAGTTTTTTTTTTTTTTTTTTTTTTTTTTTTTTTTTTTTTTTTTTTTTTTTTTTTTTTTTTTTTTTTTTGTGTGTATGTTACTCGATAGCTCGGAGACCCGTGGACCGATTTTCAAATATTTTTTTTTAATCGATAGGGTATAACTCGAAATTGGTCCCATTGCTACGACACCAGGATCTGATGATGGAATCTTGGAGAAATCGAGGGAACTCTTCAAATTTTATATGGAGATGTACGGCGTTTTCGGTAATTTGTTGATGAAGTCAAGATTTTACATTCAGTAAACAGAATCTTTTCAAAATATTGCTAATTTGAAGTCGGTTTTTTTTTGTTTAAAATTATATATCATATATTGGTAAGGATTGCTGTATTTTAAAAGAACCCTTGTTCTAAATGCCCAGCCATCTTGAAACAGCCCGAGAGATCGATGTCCGACAGTTTTTTTAATTAAAGTCATCGCCTCATCTGTCAGCTGTAATTCGTTCTCCAAATTCTTCGCAACTGTCTCCTGAATCTGTATTTTTTACTTTTCTTAAACATCGATGCGAAGAAAATTTAGAGGATAGGAAGAAAAACGATAGATAGATAGATCATCATCATCAGCCTATATACGTCCCACTGCAGGGCACAGGCCTCCTCTCAGTATGAGAGGGCTTGGGCTATAGTTCCCACGCGGGCCCAGTGCGGATTGGGAACTTCACACACAACGTTGAACTACATACTTCGGCGCTGTGTGTAGGTTTCCTCACGATGTTTTCCTTCACCGAATAGCTCGTGATAAATATCAAACTCGATATCGCACATTAATTCCGAAAAATTCAGAGGTGCGAGCCCGGGGTTTGAACCCATGACCCTCTGCTTGAGAGGCCACATGTCGAACCGCTGGGCTATCACGGCTAGATAGATAGATAGATTTATTTATTTCAATTTGAAAATCACATTATACCTAATTAACAGTGGCGGTACTTTCATACAAGCCCAAAAGCACTGCTTGCCTTACAATCGTGACATGATGAAAAATTGCCTTCTATTTACATTTATAAACTCCCCATCATTTTATTTGTAAATTCACGTGTTCACTAGAACCTGAGGTCAAAGACCCCGAGCGCGATCAAAATGTTTCTTTAAATTTCAGCGCGCCGTATTCGCGCGTAAACATTTAAAATAAAATAATTCTTTTTGTGGGCTTGTATGGGCTCCGTCGCTTTTCGCATTTCATCTCTTTCCGATACATAGGCACCAGATGAAAGATCAAATCGTTTAAATGACGTTTTAAATGAAATCATAAAAGCAAGGCTTCGTTTTCTCAAAATAGTTTACCAAAAGTAGGTTTTAAATACTCCACGCTAAGGCGCTTTTTCGCGTGGCGGTCGCCGCAGCGACAGAATTATTTCAAAATGGCGTGATCGCCACACGCACACATCTTAACGCCATGTCTTAGTAGTGCCTCACGAATGTTGCCGTTTAGGCAAATTTCGGTAGTATTTGTTCATATTTCACTATTCATCCGTATTTTCGTATTCGGATTTTGGAAATCCAATAATGTGGTTTATTTATTATTATAATAGCTAAGGATTGTGAAAATACTGAGAATAGGAAATCCTTCAAGGTCATGTAAAATTCGAAATACGTTTTCGATAAAAAGCATTTTTTTAATTAAGTAACATGTTAAGTATTTTCATTGGGCCTTTAATCGCTTAAATTTCAAACTAAGTAAAAGTGAATTTAGCACTTCATGAGCTTTGAACTTTAACCAATGTTATTATTTTTGTTTGTGAATTTGCCGATTAAGACAGATGTTATTTATTTATATCATCGTTAAATAATAAATACAATTTAAGATACAATAAAAACATTCTTATTTTATATCATTAATATATAAAATTTATATTTGAAAAAACGCGAATTACGATTTTAATTGAAATTTTGAAGTTTAAATTTAAGGGCTTTGCAGTCCGCCTTGTGGCAACACCGAGTTTTATTTTATTTAGTAATCGAATGGCGTTCTCTTAGCTACGAAATGTTGATAGTGTTTTGTTACGATAGTTTAATTGAATTATTGAATATTGTAACGTGATTTTGTGTATTGAGATTAGTGTAAATACTGTGGAAAATGGAGGAAATTGTTCCTTGTGATAATTTATGCCGCGTAAGAGTTTTAAATGGCAGAGGGAACGGCGCGGCACCGGTAAGTTACATTTTTTAAACTTTGCTGAGAGAAAAACGCTCGTTTCTTCAACAAAACCGTAATCCAACCTGTGTATGTATGAATTCACAAAATCACATGAGTGCCGCACTTGCATTTGGTAATTTCGTTAACAACGAATTGGAACTGCCTTATCTACCTACTCAGTCAGCTGAGAGTATTTCAAAGCATAACGCGCGAGCTAATCTCGGTATATACAACGTGAGTAATCCGTTAATTTTCACCATAACGCGCGAGTTGAAAACAACCGCGGTGTTTTTCAAAGATGTTGACTTTGATGTAGATGTTGTTTGTCATTTAAAATAAAGTAAAGTAAAAAGTACATACATATAGAGCTGAAATAAAAAAAGTTATCGTTCCCAAAATCGAGTCTGCTTGCCCTAACAATTAGGCCTAGGAACGCCACTGCTAATTAATGGCTGGACTCGTACTCTGTACGAGACACGTTGTTTGTATAGTGAAATAAGACGGATACACTCACGTCTTTATACCGAGTACTATGCTCCACTGCTCTTTCTGTGTGACTGTTGCATCGCGCTGTGACGCCTTACTCCCGATGATGGGTCACAAATTGGTCCGAAACATGCCGAACTAATCTCGATATAAAGAAGCGGGTGTAACCGTTTCACTACACTATTAGCGTGTCTTACGGTAGTTTTCCGTTGTTTATATTATAAAGGTAACTTCTAATTGATGATACAAAATAAGTTTCTTACTCAACTAATACTGGACAATGGAACGCACAAATTCATTTATTTTAATCAGTCATATCAAATTTGAAATATTGCGGTCGTGATTTCATTTTATTTTAGTATAAAAATCCCAAATTTTATCGAGCTAATTTTAACAATTGAATTGCATTCTGGCCTTAGCATTAACTAAGTAAGAAACACTTTATTTTGTATCATCAATTTAAAATCACCCTGAATAATACGATAATGACATAATAACTTGATTTTGAACTTTATTAATTTATTTTTCAAAGTAAATACGGCCGCCGACGAAAACAATCCATGACTTACCTTAGTTTTAAAAAAGAAGCCGATTTTTTAAAGTTAATATCAAATCATATTGTTTCAAATAATACCAACAAATAAAATTTCTAAACCAAAGCTTTAAATTTTCATTACATCGCACCGAATTCACAGAGTCCACAAAAAACGCAAAGAAAAATAAAGCACTAAAAATTTAGCTCTCTGAGCGTCAATAGATTTCAATAAGTCCCGATTTACGCACAAAGGGTGTTGTAAAATATTAAGTGACAGCGCACGGGTTAACCAGTCATTACTCTTGCTTGGTTACCTTTTGCCTTTTAAGTTACTTCTTTTTTATAATAAAACCCTTATTTTTTATTGCGAATGTAACGCTTTTCGTTGTTTATTTCATTTGACAGGTACCAATAATGTTTAAATTCGTTCAATATCTTAACAACTAGCTTTCCGCCCGCGACTTCGTTCGCGTAAATTTCGGATTTTGGGGTCTTAGGTTTCTGAGCCTATTCATACAAACAAACAAAGTTTCCTATCTATATATATCTAAACCCAAATATTTAAAAAAATCCTTTTTTTTTAAATAAAATTTAGCCTATGTTACTCGTGGATAATGTGGCTTTCGAATGGCGCAAGCATTTTTAAAAACGGTCCAGTAGTTTCTGAGCCTATTCATTACAACCAAACAAACAAACATACAAACAAACAAACTTTTCCTCTTTATAATATTAGTGTAGATAAAATTTGAATAGACACTTGCAAATTCTTTAGATTGACGTGCCTAAATCTTCTTCATAAATAATACTTTTGACTACAAACTTACGTTAAATATACAATAATCATGGCTTTCTTAATTTTGGGTCCAAAGTTAAATAAAATAATAATTAAATTGTGACATGTGTTACTAGCATGACTTATCTTTTTTCTTTAGTCGCCTCTCTCGATATCCAAACAAACAAAATTTAGAGATGTAATTCTTAACCCGATTACACGCGGGATGACGTAGATTATTTAAATAATGTCATACTTTAACGTGTTAGAGAATGGAATAAATTTTATCCGTTGTTCTGATACTTAGTAGACTCTGTCAGTCAAAAGTGTGACGTGCTTTGGGGTCGCACCGTTGCATACGGCCAGTCCCTAAAAAGCCGTCACCTATGTCTGACAGACACACTGAGTGACCTCCAATACGAAGCACGCAGAACCACGACGAACACGCGGCGACGCAGTGTTTCACTGAGAGTGTTTTTGACACAGGCGCTGTGTCACTGGCGTCGAATGTGTTAATTAGGCAATGCTTATCTTAGATTCCAGACCTCTGAGGTGGTAGTTCGAATAATAAATTTGCCAACAAACATTATCTTTATTAATAACATTATCTCAATGAATAACATTGCCTTTTAAACGTCAGTCTTCCCAAATATCTCTTGATGGGGAACGGCTGGTCTTTGCCAAGGTTCTCAGCATCTTCCATGGTCTCCGGCAGAGTGGAACCGAGGGTTTCTGGCATCAACAGGATCAGGAGTCCAGAAACAAATGACATCCCGGCGAATAGAGCGAAGGGAAGGTGCTCCCATAACTGTGCTGCCTAGAAATTACAATTCTGTGTCAAAGCTTCTCCGCATTTTTTATTCCGTGGTGAAAGAACTATTGCTTGATGCTGTACCAGTGGACAAAATTATGGGACAGTATTAATCGAATTTATCTGATCTCAAACTTGGGTCTCTGTTCTATAGACAACTTAAATAATAAGTTCAAATTAACAACCCAAGATTTGAGAGTATTTATCAAACAGATTTTTCCCAAAATTTGGAATCAAGCCCGTGACCCTTATAGTCAATACGGAGTTTTAAGCTTTTATGGTTCTCTGAATCTTACTCAATGCAATTCAATTTAAGATAAAATTCACTCATAAGGATTATAACAAACCAAGACCATATCGCTTTCATTTAATTTTAATACCGTTTTAATTAAATACCTCAAAAAAGTTGGTGGAATACCTGGTGAGGTTGACTAAACTCATGAGCTCGTGTTATCGGTGAACACGCTGCTTACTTAAATTTAAACTTAAAGTAGTGGAAGTGGACTAATTTACAACTTCGTTTAGCATGAAGATACTAAAAGAACAGTCTCTGGTCTAACCCATTATTTTTAAGGCGATTAAAACCGTATTAAAAAAATAAAATAGCTTCACAGTCAAGCTCTTTAACTGGTTCATGCCGTAGTTATGTATCAAAAGAAAATTTAAAGTGGTGAAACTTACAAATGCTGGCGCTAGAGGTGCTGTGAACTCTCCGATCCTTCCAAACATAGACGAATACGTGACCAGTTGACTCCGATAGGGGGTGGGATATAGCTCCGTGGTGTACGTGTAGTTCACAACTTTGACAATCGAGATGCAGAATTTCCCGAGAAGGTAAAGAACCAGGCCCGTGATGTAGTTTCCTTTTAAACATAATAAAATATTTTGCAAAAAAAAAACACTAGGTACCTACATAGACAGAGTACGAAACGTTGCATAGACAAAACCATAACTGTTAAGGCTAATAAATAAATAATAATGGCTACATAGCCACTTTTTACACAATTTTAGGTTTACAGTAAGATATATTGGATTAAATTAATGTATCAATTTGGCATGGGACATACAGACACTTTGGCTAGAAACATGAACCCACAGAAAATATTGGACCTATTTTGGTAGTTTCCTTTTGCTAGTTGTTAACGTTGCCGTTTTTGCTATTCAATCAATCAAAACGTTATCTTTGCAAAAAGGTGATTTGGAATGGTCCTAGGTTTAAGAGTGCTAAGTAATATGTCATGAAGAGACTGTTTGTTGGCCGTAACATAATAACGCTTTTCTCATTTTCTGTGTATTAGTATAGTTTCTTATCGTTAAAAAAAAATATTACCTTTCGGCACAAAAATGTACCCCAGTAGACAAGCACCGCATGCCCAAAATCCTCCGATCAAAATCGGTTTCCTTCCTACTCTGTCAATGGAATAAGTTCCTACCCAATAAGCGGGAATAGGGACAGCAGCAACTGCTATAAAATTCACATATTTATTCCCACTTATGATGAGCGATGTAATTCTCATACCAAAATGAATGAAGAACACTGTTATCCACCAAAAAGGTGCCAACACGCATCTTAGCAATATAGCTTTATGTTTATAGACAAGACTCCAAAGATTTTGCGAAACAGCGACATCTGGCTTTCCTCTTATGTTATTTCCAGAAAAACTATCCAGAGTTTTTTCTGATAGCTTTTTCTGATAGGATTTTCTTGGATTCTTCGATACGGTTTTTGCTTATGAGCCATCGAACTGACTCGGGCATGATCCAGAAGTAGGTGACACTGATGAGCATAGGTCCAAAGATTGACAGGATCAGTAATCGCCATTCCGGCACCAACCAGGCCACACATCCTTGTGCTATTGATCCTACACTCAGCCATGTGTTAATAAAGCTCATGACTGTCATGCGGTGTTTAGGCCGTACGTGCTCAAGTACTGTGAACAAAAAAAAACGTCTTCGCATCACAATCAAATATGCAAAACAAAGTTGTTGCTACGGAGGTGTCTAGTAATAGAAAGATAGATGGACGCATGGATAGATAGACAGATCGATAGACAGCTAAGTCCCAGTGTAATCCCTGGCTTGGCTCCTTTACATTTTGATGATTATTTAGTTTTAGTTTATTTTTAAGTAGTTATTGGTGCGTTGTTTATTTTAAAAGAGTGCTCAAAGTTAACTGGTATCGGCTTGGGCACTTGTATTTGAATGATAAAATGTCTGCTGCTAAACGTACCAACCTACCTTACAAACTTTTTGTGTATGATAATCTCAGGCTAAAACAACGAAGTATAAGTGAAACTGAAACTCACTCAGAATGTAAGCACATGTGAAGGTGGATGCTCCAAAAAGTTTGGCGAAGAAGCTTCCCCACAAGAAGGTTGTATAGGAATTAGACCAGTAGAGGAGGATACTGATCCCGGCGTAGCTGACGCTGTTGAAGGAGAGAGCGATGCGCCGACCCCAGCGGTCAGCGACGAAGCCAGTGACGGGTAGCGATATGACTGTGCCAATCACTTGGAAGGAGCCAATGAAAGACCAGCGCCATTCGTCGCATGCCAAGCCGAACTGCAAATAACATAAGATACATTATCAGAAACGTATTGTTACCTCATAATTATAATGAAGCATCAAAAGAGTTTACAGTTAAATATGGCTTTTAGTACTATGCTTCAAATTCTTCGGAAAACATTTTACCAATCCATGAAATGCGTTGTAATGAACACAATGTTAATAGAGAGTGCTCTAAAAAATTCTAAAATTTTACACCGATTCCATGGATATGGATATCTTGTGTATCATTTAAGAGAATACTATAAAAATGTTTAGTAACTGTCTCTGTCCACATATTCTCATCTTTTATATCTCTTACCTCGTATACCGCAGAAGTATTATGTTCATAAACATAATTTGTACATTTTATCACATTATTTCTGTCGAACAAGTCAGGTGTACACGACTCTGCTGTGATGTTCTGGACTAAAGGAGCAAACCGATGACAGTTGTCAAATGATTCTCCATTCATTGGCACTGCATTGGAAAGCCATTGAGGTGAGAATTCTCGATAACCATCTGCTTCACATTCCGGGATGGTACATCTGAAATTAGAAGTTTTTTTCTAAAGTTAAGTAAAAATAATAAAGACGATGTTTCCTTTTAATGTCAACCGCATTCAGCAGCAGCAGCAAAATTAAAATTAATGTTACGTGTTGAATTGACTTGTTACATATAATCTGCCACTTCAGTTGCTTCTAGTATTTTCTCAAATCATCATCATCATCGTAATCAGCGGGAAGAAGTCCGCTTTTAAACAAGCGCCCTTACTTACAACACCACAGTAAATAACAACTCACCACCTATATCTATCTACACACTACTGCTATATTGTATACTTTCATACACATCCTTGGATGTAATGTGTGTGAAGCGCTTTCAGTTAAACTAAGTAACTTAAAATAACGTACCTAGTATTGGTCCTTGCGGCAGTAAAGACGTAGCTTAATGAAGAGTAGCCAATAAAAAACGCCACCAGACTACACAACGCTAATGTTTTCAGCTGGTATTTTCCATAGCCTATGTCTTCTGCTAATATGCTATCCAAATGTATCCCTGACTTAACATGAGCCTCTTGAATGTCAGTTTTCTTTTCTGTCATTCTTGAGGTCCTGCTTTTTCGGTTAAGTGTCTAAGCTTATTCACGAAGTAAACGGTATCAAAAGCATTTTGCAGATCAAGATAATGATGACGGTCCGTTTTCTTGTTCAGGATTCATCTGCAAAATAAACACAATCGCTTTTATTAATGCTAGTACACAAAAAAAATGTACTTTGAGGTTTTTTACTTGGAAATAAATAGAATAACTTATCAAAATAGATGGGTACAAACACGATGTGTAAAAACGACTAAGGAAATATTAGCAACTTGTCACTACACTATTATACAACCTCTTGCATCTGTTTCAAACCTAAAATTATCCTAGAAGTGGCTGCAAATCGTGAAATGGTAATAATCATAGTTTTGTCTATGCAACTTTTCGTGTGCTCTGCCTACCTCATTTGGAAACATAGTGATGGTATGTTATGAACAAAATAGGTAATATCGATAAGCAAAGTAAATTTTCTAGTTCACTGAATTCCCAACTTCCGAACCTCGTTTCAGCTCCAAGATGGAAATAATATAAGATTGAAATAATCCAAATTGTTATTATTTATTCTCCAGTTGATTGGATTTTTGGAAGCGCAGCTCTCCAGGTATTTTGATCAGCTTATCCCAATTTATTGCCCCGGATTGCGTCGGCCGACCCGAGTCGGCACCTTGTTTGTTCTAATTAATTGGGACCCTTTCCTGGATGTTTTATGGTTTATACACTACAACGAGTATAAACTACTGGCTGTATATAATTTAAGAGATTTGTTCAAAAAAGGTCGAACGCGACGCCAGATAATTTTTTTAAAATTTCGTTTGTTTAAATGAGGAATTTTAAAGATCGAACGCCGGAATAAAGAGCATTCCATTTTTTAAATACTTAGTTGAAATTGACGCGAATGTGAGACCGGTAGCCAACGGCAACTGGCATGCAAAGAAGAATATTGAAATAATGAACTAAATAAACCGGCCAAGTGCGAGTCGGACTCGCGCACGAAGGGTTCCGTACCAAAAATGCAAAAAATCAGAATTTTTGTATGGGAGCCCCCTTTAAATACTAATTTTATTTTTATTCAATTATTTATTTTTAAAAAAGATATTTAATTAAACATTTTGTGAGCATTTCAAGTATTTAGCTGTTACAATTATTTAAATAGACCCAAAACAGCAAAAAAACTGCAAAAAAGTAGGTTTTTTGTATGGGAGCCCCCCTTAAATACTAATTTTATTTTATTTTAATTATTTTATTTTAAAGTTAATATTTAGTTAAATATTCTGTGAGCATTTCAAGTATTTATCTGTTACAGTTATTTAAATAGATCCAAAATAGCATAAAAAAACACGTTTTTTGTATGGGAGCCCCCCTTAATTATCATAATTATTTTAATTTTAGTATTTGTTGTTATAGCGGCAACAGAAATACATCATCTGTGAAAATTTCAACTCTCTAGCTTTCACGGTTCGTGAGATACAGCCTGGTGACAGACAGACGGACGGACGGACGGACGGACGGACGGACGGACGGACAGACAGACAGCGAAGTCTCAGTAATAGGGTCCCGTTTTACCCTTTGGGTACGGAACCCTAAAAACTGTTGACGTAGTACTGTCAGGAAAACAAAGTTGCATCGAACGTAAAATTTTCTTGGTTCTAATGTAATAAAATTAAAAAAGTCCCAAAGTAAAATCATATCTGCCGATTCTCCAGTCCTGGTACCTACTAAAAAACATAATGATAAACGCTTTTGAAGTAGGTATACACGAGTTATCCCACTAAAAATTCGTTAATTCCAATTCTCTCCATTTCTTCCATGAATGTCGTAAGAGGCGATTAAGGAAATAGATTTACGTATGCTTTAGGCGACAGGCTAGCAAAAAGCTAAAAGTCGCTTCGAAACATGAAATACTTTAAGTATTGTCTATGTCACCTTTAGGAAAACAGACGTAATGTACCTATGTATCTACGTATGTACTTAATGCTCGACTTAGATGATGCAACACTCTGATCAAAAACGCAGGTCAAAAATACAACCGCGTTTTTGCCCCGTAAACTCGTTGACGTACCGCTAAAAACCGGTTAATAACTCAACGGCCGGATAGCCGTGAATTTAACGGTGCCTTGAGGCCGCCCATGAAAGCCCGGTTATCGGAAAATACCGATTTATGTGGAAACCGACTTTTGTGCCCGGTGATACACTGGTTTTTGCGGCGTTTTAATCATTTTTCGGTTATGGCGTTTGGGATAGGAAGGAAATTTCGTACAAGTATTTGAATTTTGATGTTTATCAGTGTAATGGGAAATTTTGGGATTGAACAACTTCAGAAATAGGGCGGAAAAACAGAAGTTTTCATCAATTTTAGACTTTTTTTTTAAATCCCGAAGTAATTTTTTCTTTTAAATTTTGTAACAAACCCGATACTACCCAAACGGGGTAAGCAGAACACACGAAACGCGACATAGACAAAGCTATGGAAATGTCTCGTGTTTTAGCCACTTCCAGCATATTTTTTATGTTTTTGAGAAAAACTAAGTATAATAAGTACTGTTCTGCAGCAAAGAAAGATCTTCGTAGAGAGCCTTGGAAGTTATGTTCTTTACTTTTAAGGCGGTAGAATAGTGACAGGTTGCTAACCTGCCGTGTAAATTATACGTTTACCTTTTCCTTAGTCCTGACCTTAAAAATAAACATTTTTAATCTAGCTTTTGCCCGCAACTTCTTTTTTACAGAAGGAAGGAAGCAAGTTCGCTTGCACAAAGCCATCTCTTGATTACTTACAGAACAAAATTAACCGCTTAGATCCAAGACACATCACTGTAATTCTCAATTAATTCCCACACAATTTTTCCACCAAATTTTCAAAATTACCAAACTTCAAATTAGAAATATTCTTAAATTAAATTAGTGCGTTTGTAAATTTATTTTGGAATGAAAAAATAATTTATCTATTGCCTTACCAGACTATAACTGGAGCTATAAATAAATCTGTTTTTAAGTAAAAAGCAATAATCTAGAACTTGGCGAGTCTGAGCGCTAATATTTTGTGATACTAACAGAAAGACCTGACTTTATTCTGTTTTAAATACTCGTGTCTTCAAACTGGCGATTAACAAGAAAATATACGTTTGCGCTATTGTTTTTTTAACTCTCTTTTGTTTCACCACTTGTATTCACACCGCGCGATACTTCAAGTGTCTGCACCGAAGTGTCCCGATATCACCCGAGTCTAGCCGAAGTGAAACGAATTGGTCTTTGTTGGCATTCGAATTTTAAAATATTCCAAGCACGGCCTGTAGCAAAATTAGCAGTGAAGTTTTTAATTACCGTATCAGTGCGAGCGGACTAAAGTATTGAAAAACAGTCGACCGGGAAATTAATTTACTCATGTGTCAAATCATCATCATCAGCCGATATACGTCCCACTGCAGGGCACAGGCCTCTTCTCAGTATGAGAGGGCTTGAGCTATAGTTCCCACTCGGGCCCAGTGCGGATTGGGAACTTCACACACAACGTTGAATTACTTCATCATTGTGTGTAGGTTTCCTCACGATGTTTTCCTTCACCGAATAGCTCGTGATAAATATCAAATTCGATATCACACATAAATTCCGAAA
>BHDV01004889.1:80753-99028 GCA_005406045.1 Adoxophyes honmai
ATGTTAAGTGGAAGAATGTCACAACATTTTTGTTTATTTAATAAAAATATATAACAAATGTAAAATGTTTAATTTTATTATATAACATAAACAAGCAACCATTTATCCTTTAGATAAAAATAATAAATAGCATAACATGTACATGGTGAGTTCGCTATAACTAATTTTATTCATCAAAAATCTATTATTGGCTCTCCTGAACAATTACACATTTTAGGATAGTGCCGGTCTTGGATTTAACGTGCGACATCATCTCCACACCATTTGCTCGGGCTACCGTCGATAAAGTAGCGCGCATCAGTTAGTATTATAAGTAACATTAAAACTTTACTAACGACTTGCCATTTTCTTTTGTGCTCGGAATCCTTTTCGCAGAACCAACTTCAGTGCACAGACATATCAAAATAGATGACTCAAGTGTATGTACCAGCGCGAACCGGGATTGTTGAGCCACTTCCCAATGTTTGTAACTTGGTCGTGTAATACTAATCCAATAGCTAACATCTAGTAGGTCACATCGGTCATTGATTACACGTCTAAATTGCGAAGAGTTGCAAGTGGCTAAACAATCCCGGTTCGCGATGGAACTTCGCGTGCCAAAACGGAGAGCAATGCTCTTCCTTTGACGCGATTTCATTTAGTCTAGTAACTCTCCTACAACTTACTTATCCATAAAGGTTTAACTGCCTAGAGACAGAACAACTCGAATAAGGCGGCGTCACCTTTGAATCGGTTTCACTAGGACTATCAACTCCCATCACCAAAGCGCTCATGTGACGTTACAGTAGGTAGAGAAAAGTGGTAGTAGTAGCCAAACGGGGTAGGCAGAGCATACGAAACTTGGCACAGACAAAATAATGATGACACTTCACGCCTCGCAGCCACTTCTAGCAAAATTTTAACTTTAGGAATAGATAAAAGTGGTAATAGTTAAAGGTTACTATCCTGTCGCCTAAAGCAAACCTTTTTCTTTAGTCACATTTTACGACATCCACAGAAGAAATGGAGAGGTGCTATTTTTATCCCGACACCACACAAGACAAAAGTGGCACACTTAGTTTTCCTACTCGCGGTATCTATTTCGATATAAAGTCTGTGCTTGTAGCTGGTTGCAGCAAAAGCATTTATACTTTCACTTTTCTCGAAGTTTCTGGGTATTATTTTTAATTAAGTTTAAGCTTTCACTGCATTACTTTGATGTTGGAAGGTCACCCGCGGGTTAAGTGAAGACTTGGAGTTGATTTGTCGTTTTAAGATCTTACGTAATGATGCTAGCGTTACTTAATTTGCACGGTTACCTACTGTTAAGGTTAATGTACCAATGCTCGACGCCTCAACGGCCAGTAGATGACACCCATCTGTCACCTATCTTACTATGACATAAGGTTGCAAGTGCCAAGTATTGGGTCAGTGTCGAGCACTTTACAACATGAGGCTTTAAACTTTACGTTTTTGGATTGAATGTCTATGAGCTATGGAGTGATAGATATTTGAGTGACAAACAAAAGGCATTAAAATACAAGAGTAATTTATGAAATGATGCTGAGTGCCTATTTTAATACGATAATGTTTTAGTACAATCGCATATATATGTGACTTTATCTACATTATGACAACAATTTTGTTTTTAATAAAAAAATATGGTATGAAATTTTGGCACCATAAAATAGGGTATCCGTGTTGGAGGCTTGAATAGGTTTTCGTCTTTGAATCATTCTATATTATTTCACAATATATATAAACATCAAAACGCTACTATAGGATTCAGTTTGCATTAATATGCACTTACAGCACTTTTAGGTACTAAAATAATCAGTTATCACGGTTACACTAGAAAGACAGACGCACTTAGGCACACAGTTTTTTTCGGAATCAATAATGTCTGTATATTTACTACAGTCTACTTGGTAACTTGTGAACCGTCCAATTGAAAAATGAATAATTAAATTTCTAATAGTAATCACTAAATCGGTTTTGCGGCTACGCTATCACTACGTAATATTGCAATACCTTTTCGGTAGGCAATTTAAAATTTCATATAACATCAAAGGTCCATCCATTATTCATATCTACCTACATTTTGAAAGCTCTTCATCAATTTGTTATTATGAGATCCTTTTGTCTGGCCAATATCGGCTGTAGAGCGAGCAAACCCCTCAGTCGGAAGGTAAGATAAAATAGGTAAACGATATTTTTAATTGTAACTGAAAGTCGGTCAAATTCCACTTGCAAGTAACCATAACAGAAGATAATCTTTAAAGGAATACATACATACATACAAGCTGGACCAAAAAGAAAGGCATGTAACTATATTTAACCGTAGAGAAAAGCGTGAAGCAGCTAGTGTTGATGGTTACATTTGGACACCGCTGCCAATGGCGATTCTAAAGGCCACATCACTAGCAAATAAAGTTGCGAGCACGCCAATGCTTAAAAAACGGTGACGGTACGGAATCGCAGTGACGCATCGTATCCGCACCGTTTTTGACGCACGCTCCCCACACCAATGCTTAAAAAACGGTGACAGTACGGAATCGCAGTGACACGTCGTATCCGCACCGTTATTGACGCAAGAACTCCACACCGCTGCATATAACTGCTAACGCACTATGCGTCTCTGAGATTACGTCAACGTTTTTAGGGTTCGGTAGCCAAATGGCAAAAAAACGGAACCCTTATAGATTCGTCATGTCTGTCTGTCTGTCTGTCTGTCTGTCTGTCCGTCTGTCCGTCCGTCCGTATGTCACAGCCACTTTTTTCCGAAACTATGAGAACTATGCTAATGAAACTTGGTGAGTAGATGTGTTCTGTGAACCGCATTAAGATTGTGACACAAAATTAAAAAAAAAGCAATAATTTTTTAGGGTTCCCCATACATGGAACTGAAACTCAAAAAAAATTTTTCCACAAACCCATACGTGTGGGGTATCTATGGATAGCTCTTCAAAAATGATATTGAGGTTTCTAACATCATACTTTTCTAAAGTGAATAGTTTGCGCAACAGACGCTTCTAAAGTTGAAAAAGTTGTGCCCCCCCCCCTCTAACTTCTAAAATAAAAGAATGATAAATCTAAAAAAAATATATGATGTACATTACCATAAAAACTATCAACGAAAATTGGTTTGAACAAAATCTACCAAGTAGTTTTTTTTTAATAAATAAAATTAAAATTTATCATTAGTTCGAAAATCTGTCACTAGATGGCGTTGTAATCGGTTTGTACGGAACCCTCAGTGCGTGAGTCCGACTCGCACTTGGCCGGTTTTTTAAGTACCTATTGATGTATTCGTAAGGCGCGATTTTCCACCAAACAAAAATGCGAACCTGTCTACACTCCCTGATATCCTGGTTTCCATACCGCTCAATAGCCACTTGTACTTGAGGCTTGTAATGGAAAAAAGGTCGATTATGATCAAAAACGAATTTATTTTTCCCTCTTTGCTATGAAGCTGTAAAAAGACCGCTTAAACCTGCGGTATTATAGTTTAAATTGATTTCGAAATGATAGGTATGGAAAATCGGCCGTTTTAATAATCGTTAGATAAAAGTAGATTTTAAGGTTCAATGCTTAAAGTGTACTAATACTTACGCACTTAACATTTGAAGTTTTTTACGATTGTGTTGTCATGTGGCTATAAAAAAGTGCTAAATAGTAGATTCAGTAACACATTTCTTCCCGTGGGTGTCGTAAGAGTCGACTCTGGGAAAGGGTTAGTGTATTGTGGTCGATGGGCTAGCAACCGGTCACTGCAATATCATGTTTAAAACAATCTGTATACCCTGAAATTGCTAAACGTGGCACTGGATTTTTGAATTCATGTGCTCTGCCTACCCCTCTTGGGAATACAGGCATGAGAATATGACATGAACATGGTAGATGGGTAGATTTAAATTATACAAAATTGGCGTCTTGTGCTGAAATTGTGACAAAAGTCATCATAAAACTTGAGACTTACTGTGAGAGTCAATTTTTAAAAGTATGTACTTTACTACTTCAGGAAACAAATAAAACCGTGTTATAAAAAAAAAATGACTTTCAATCAACATGCACGATCAATCGTATCAGAATGTCTGTCTTTACAGTTCTGTTCAGATCTTCTAAGAGAGTTGCGTGCCCTGCCTACCCCAATAGGCGCTGCGCAGACGACAGACTTTTGTGCGATCGATTCTGCGGAGCAATAAAATCTCTGAATGGCGCGCAGAGTTTCCATTCAGAGTTTTTATTGCGCCGCAGACTCGATCGCACAAAAGTCTGCCGTCTGCGTAGCGCCTTAGGGATAGGCATCTAGACATGATATATGTGTGTTATGGCACTTGGGATACAGACCTTGTGTCTAGTGCACCGGTTTACTTTATGTCTATGTCTTTTATAGTAATAAATAAATTACTTACTTACTTATTTATATAAATTCATACATACATAATTCTCACGCCTGTATTCCCAAGAGGGGTAGGTAGAGCACATGAATTCAAAAATCCAGTTCCACGTTAAGCAATTTCAGGGTAACCAGATGGTTAAACGTGATATTGCAGTGACAGGTTGCTAGCGCATCGCCCACAATACACTAACCTTCTCCCAGAGTCGACTCTTACGACACCCACGGGAAGAAAGGGGGAGGTGCTATTCTAACCCGGCACCACAACACGGGGCTTACTTATGTACATAAATGAATGAAAATAATTATTGTAGGTATAAAATGTAATAGCTTCAAATTGTTTTTATTTTTTGTTTTGGGAGTTCGATATTTAAAAGTTAATCGATATATCGAAGGTATAATCGCAAATTTCATAGATAAGGACCCAATTTTCAGTTTTATTGACAAACATGTTTGTTTTTATTTGGATTCTTATAAAACGGACGATAAATAAATAAATCAATGTACATATTTTATCGTAATAATCTCCTGAGTCTCCGCCGGAAATTATTTTTCACAGAATCCTGCTCGAGTCAAATTTTCTGCGAATCTTTTCACATTTTTTTCAGCAAAGGTGATTTTATTGAAAAAATACACTTTAACCGTATTTTAAATTGGAATCTTTTATTGTTGTGACTGTGTAGCGAAAATTACTGACTGATCTATGAAATTAATGAATGCAGATGATGTGAAAGACGTGTGTCTGGATTGTTGCAAAATGGAAAAAGTTAGTCTGCACACCCCTGTGGTGTTATTCTGTAATGTAACTAACTGTAGTCGTCAACGAACTCGATGTCGATCTAACAATTTTTCCACACAATATTGGACACGGTAAGCCGTCGTAGGTGACGGCGGTCGGTGAACAGAGCCGTGATTCAGTAACCGAAGTAGTTTAAATTAAAACACATGCGGCGGCCGCTTTAGGTGAACGACTTAGAATCGCCACTTAGGCCGCAATTTTAAGGTCCGGCTGTTCGGTTTTTTACTATCTGTCGCGCCGTCCCGCTAATGTTAATACTACTTGATGTAAGAACAAGTGAGACGAGACCACAAGTAAAAAGACGGACCGTAAAATTCATGGTAGTGCACAAGCGCCCTTAATGTCGCAGCGACACGTCGTCTGCCGCTACTCTCTGTCGTCAGACAACTTGTACCGTTTTGTAACTGCAACTAAATTGTAACTCAGCGCTGAGACAGTATAAGCGACGAGTCCGCAAAGTCAGTGCCTCGTGCTTTTCTTAAATCGTGCTCAATTTATCCCTCTGAGCGCAGAAAAGCCGAGGTGTATTTTCTTTTCAATTTCAATTAGCCTTTGTGCTAATACAACCTCCGCTGATTGGTGGCCAGTGTTTTTTCCAACCAGCCGATAATAATCACACGATTTTGAACCGCATTTTCAGGGTACTAAGAAGAGTTTTAGAAACGTGCCAGATGGATTATTATGTTACGTTTCCCCAACTCGATTTAACCTTTGCGTCATTCGGACAGGGTTGTGTTGTGGATGATTTTAGGTTGCCACGACGGAGAATTTATACAGGAGGAGTCTTTAAAGTATGGACTGCTTTTTTGACACTTTTGAGCTGTCAAAATATTACCAGAAATCGTAACCCAGCCTTTGTACATCCCACTGCCAGTCACATACTAATCTCCCTTCAATGTGAAAGCACTTGTGAGCAGTTTTCCTCAATGTGAAATGTCTTTGAACATGATACTACCGTGATATTGACTCGTAATGAAAAGTAAGTAAGTAAGACACTAGTAACACTTTATTGTACAAAAGGAAAGAACACGAAATACAAAAAACTTATATATTTACTTATAAATGAAATAGCGAAGTACAAAGGTGGAAAAATACGGATAACTGACGTCTAAAATCGAGTTTAATCGATATAATCGAGTGTAGTCGCGAAAACTGTTTACTGTGTAGTGTCACTCGCCTCATCAAGTCGAACCTAACGACGGATTATTTCGCACCTTCAGTGGGACAAGGGCACAATTGTTGAAAAAACCAAAAATTTGTTAAGTATACACAAACGTAAAGAAAAAGTTTTAGAACATTTGTGTATACTTAACTCATTTTTTGGGTTTTTCAACTTTCAATTCAAGGTGCGATTTATTAAATCCCCTTTTGGGATATAACAAACACACAGCTAACCTCTGCGGTCGGATGAAAAATACAGTCATCTCCCACATAAATGCATCGTGGTAACCCATAGGTGATTTACATAGGAGCGGGGCGCGAATAAAAATTGCGCCGAATCCAGTATAATTGCCGGCCATATCGTTATGACCCTGATTTTTCAAAGGTCATTAGTCATTTCCTTCACCCTTGTAATTAAACTCTTTTGGGGTTGAAAATGAAATATTTTAAGGGTTTTTTTCGGACAATGCGGAAGGAACTGTTTTTTTATGGGAACAGAGAAGTTTCGGCTTCAGCGGCCATGTTTGTTGGAGTTCATTTAGGTGAAAAGTATTAGGTAAATCGACATTAATGGAATTCAAAATGGAACACATTTTGAAAAAGACTGTAAGAGAAATTAAGAAACTAAGGTAATTTAAGTAATCTATTGACAATAATAATCGATTAGGGGTTATTTTTGATGTAAATTGCTATAAGGTTATTTATAATATACACTTAAATAAATCATTCCTGTATTCCCAAATGAATAGGCAGAGCATACAAAAAGTTACATACAAAAAACCATGACTGTTTCACGTCTCGGAGCCACTTCTAGCAAGTCGTAAGAGGCGACTAAGTATATAGGTTTAGGTATGATTTAAGCGTGAGATTGGCGACTTGTCACTATTATACCCCTTTCATTTATGTTGAAACCGAAAATTATGCTAAAAATACCTACTGTATTGCACCCGTGCGAAGCCTGGGCATGTTGCCAGTAAAAATATACAATGAAATGTAACGAGGCAAAATTTATTTAACTAGCTAGATATTTAACATAGTGTACTACTGTGTGTCAGTATAGAATACAGTAGGTAGTGCACTTTAACTTTGTAACCCTCTATTAGTCTAATCAGCTGTATATTTAATAAGGGTTGATTATTTTTTGCTGACTGGTTTTTATTTCACGTTGTTACTATGATTTGCAATAGGTACTTTGTAGTAAGTTCTATGGTTGTACAGCCATTAGCTTTATTAGGTATCTGCTAAAAAAGAGAATGAAAAATACCGAACCAGATAGATCCATATCGTACATACATAATCGTACATATCCTCACTCCTGTATTCGCAAAAGGGGTAGGCAGAGGGTATGAATTTAAAATCCAGTGCCCCGTTAAGCAATTTCAGGGTAAGCACATGGTTCAACGTGATATTGCAGTGACAGTTTCCCAGTGTCGACTCTTACGACACCCACTGGGAAGAAAGGGGGAGGTACTATTCTAACCCGGCACCACACGGGGGCACCATCCGTACCAATATATAAATGTGAAAGTGTGTTTGTTTGTTTGTTTGTTTGTCCGTCTTTCACGGCTAAACGGAGCGATGGATTGACGTGATTTTTTAGGTAGAGATAGTTTAGGGCATGGAGAGTGACATGGGCTACTTTTTGTCTCTTCAAAACCCCCCATTTCCCTAAAGTGAGGGGTGGAAATTTTCAATGTACAAAGCTATAAATTGGTATGTGTGCTATCTCTTCCGTGATACCCCGAATTTAACGCGAGCGGAGCCGCGGGCAAAAGCTATAATTATTAAAGCAATAATTATACAAAACCTACATTATGCGTTTGTACTACAGTTTAATAAATATACTTACAACACCAACATTTCATATTTCATAGCCTCTTCTAGCGTTTTTAAGGTTTTAAGTTAAGAGACACAATACTTACAGGTTGCAACCCTGCCGCCTAAAATATACATTTACCTATTTCTTAGTCGCCTCTTACAACATCCACGGAAGAAATGGAGAGGTGGTATTCTAACCCCGTCACCACACACTCCACACAGTAACTGACTGTACAAGAGTAAAATAATTCAATTATTAACGATGACTTTAAGAGTCATTCGTAGCACAAAAAGGCGTGAAAAATGATTAAGCGACATCGTAAAAACCTGTAAGTGTCAATTACACGTAAAAGCCTTAAATTATATGTTAATAAAAGCAATCGTAAAATCAAGCAAATGAAGCATTTGCAGCGTCTATGAACAAAAAACATCGGTAGTACGCTTGTTGAGTAAGAGGAAAGATTTGTTTGTTTGTATTTTTGTATGTTTGTAGTGAATAGGCTCAAAAAGTACTGGGCCGATTTAGAAAAAAAATGCTACATTCTTCCAAATCGATATAGACTACGTTTCATTTTGAAAAAAAATAGAGATCCTTGGTAATGTTGGTGATCGTCAATTCATCAGCTTAAAAGTGATATTTCTGTGTTGCCCGGAATTTAACGCGAGCGGAGCCGCGGGCAAAAGCTAGTATTGTATAAAGTTTATCGAGCACTCGAAACGTTACATAAAACCGCGTTTGATACACTTTTTGTTTATTTTGGTTTAAAGTTAGATAACAAGCTATACTAAAGTAGTGAAAGGTTGCTAGTGTGTCGCCAAAAACACACCTTAACCTAATTTCTTTAGCTACGTCTATATTCACGCAAGAAATAAAGAGGTGTAATTGAAAATTGGACACCACACGTATACGTATGCTATATTAAAGCAGGTTCCGTATTTACATATTTAGTTTCATTTTAGTTATTCTTATTAGCAACCTGATTTGCTAACATTATCAACTATTAATATCTTAATAATATCGAACTGAAGCGAATTGGTGCACACGTTAAAAAACGTTCAGAGCCTCTAGTCTAGTGTGTACATTTCGATGGTGCAGTCGTTGACGAATTCGTATGCGAGTTATCGCAAAGTTGTATGGAAACCGAGACAGCGCCGCCAGCGGAACGTTTGCACAACTGCCACGGTCGACAAGTCTCCATACATTCCGCGACAACTCGCAAACGAATTCTTTGACGACTGCACCATCGATTTGAACACACTAGACGCTCTATTTTTCATCTGAATGTCACGGTTTTTCAGGCAGAAACGGTTTGATGGCGTTAGGTCCACCTACTGTTTATACAAAACGTTCATTTTGTATCTAATCGCATAGTGATTTGTCGTATTTGCACTACTATAAGAATAAAGACACAACACACACGATTCTCATTTCAAAAACATTTCAACTTATAGAATAACTCAATTTCACGACAATCCGAACTTGAACCACACACGCATATCACGCGATAATAAAGGGAGTGCCTTTTAAAAGTCCCTCGGAGTCTAATAAAATATTGTATTAGCGCAAAGGTCGGGTTCCTTGCAAATTTTCCCGAAAAGACGCTTCCATTTTTCTTCATCCTGTAGAATGTACGAGAATGCGTGACTGTGCCTCGTTGTGGCGAGGTGAGTTGACTTGCCAGCTACTTGATTTCTGTTTTCAATGTGACAGTGGTTAGCAGTAGTGGTCAACGGTTGGATGTTAATTGATCTTACTTGGCTGTGAACAGGTTCAAATTCCGATTGAGTCAGATGTTACGTGTACCATGATTTACATAATAACCAGGTGCAAAGTGAAGTTTTTTGCTAGTTATTAAGTCAAAAACGTAAATAGCCCCGTAACAGTTTTAAACTGTTAATAGGGTTATAGACGAATACAGTCTTTCCCAAGAGAGTATTTGTGTATCATACTCGTATGTGTATTTATAGAAAAGTAAAATGTTAAAAAAAATGCAACAATACGGAAAAACTGATCACGTTCCTGTAGACCAAAAAATGTTTAGTTAATGACCCGTCAAAGTATTTATTTTCAATCAAATCCCCGAAATAAACCAACTTACAGTTAAAGGGAACAGCAAATATGTAAACAACCAACTGCTGAAATAAAACTTTACCGAAAAATAACTAGAGAAGAACATGAGATAGTTTATAACTACACTTGAACAAAATCGGAGTCCATAATTATTCATAATTATCACTCTAATTTGTTTCGTATTTTATATTGACTCACGTCTGATTTTTTATAACTCTTGTTTGTAGTAGACTAGAACAAAAAATTTTAAACAAAAGTTCCAGAATTTCATAATCCAGTGAAAAAAATTACAAAGCGGCGTCCAAACGAGCCCCAAATCGAATGACACAAGTATAATTCAGTATGCTTTCGGGGGAAATATTATCGAGATATCTTAGACTTTACCATAACGAACATGCGGATCATATTCGCTTAAACTGAACGAACGATGCCATAGCTTGTAAGATGACAATAAAGCTCATTAAGAGCGTGCACACAAAATTCGGTGATTTTGATGTTTTTCCAATGCTTTAGAAAGCTATAAATCCTTAAGTTTTTAAAGAAAAACTACTGTAACATATAAATAAACTCTTTTTCTAGGGATTAACGGAAAAAAATATTTTATTAGCAACACAGATTTCTTTTACTTAGCCAATTTGTTGAAGGGTTTTCACAAAAATACGCGTCAGAGCTGTCTTTCACTTGAAAATTTGCCATTAAAATTTACCATAAACGATATAAACTTGTTATTATCTGATAGACAATATAGTCTACTGGGGATTAACGGATTAACATGAATCAAATTATTGGTTTTTATTATTCAAATATCATTTTACATAATTTGAAAGTTGAACCATTACTTTATTTTTTTTCTCATTGATTTTAATGTAATTACAAATGAAACAATTTTATTGTAAATTTACAGAATATGTTTAGTCTAACCATATTTTTTTCATGGCTAAATATGAGTTAATTTACATTTCACGATTTTTTAAACATTGGTCCAAAACCACTAAGGTCAGGTGGGGGAAGAGAAACGCAGGGATAAGAGGGCTCTACAGACTATAATCACTCATAACTCGACGAGTTATGGTCTGTGGTGCCTCTTACCCCTGCCCTGCCCCTGAATTTCTCTTCCCCCACCTGATCTTATATTACGTTCGTAAAAAATGTGTGCGCCCTCTTAAACTAAATTTTGTTTTTGGCATCGGCTTTGAAAGATTTTCGGTTTCTGTTCGTTTGTGTATTGTTTTAACGGGGTGTCTTTGATATAGTTTGATATTTTTTGAGGAAAACTTCCGTGTTTTTCTGTTGTTCATTGATAGACTACATTTTTAATAGCATGAAGTCAAGGGTAGGTAGTTATAAAGTGAAATCACAAATCAAAGAGTTCATTTTTACTTGGTTAGGTAAAGTTGCTGTGAAGTGTCGGGTTTGGAATAGCACCTATCCGTTTCTTCCATGGATGTCGTAATAGACGAGTAAGGAAATAAGTTTAGGTGTAAACAATAGGCAAGTAACCTGTCACTATTGTACCTTCTAACTGAAAACCTAAAAAAATGCTAGAAGTGGCTACTAATTTTGAAATTTTGTCTATGTAACGTTCCGTGTGCTCTGCCTACCCCATTTGGGAATACAAGCGTGATGTGGTAGTGACAGGTTGTTGCCTAAAATATACATACATATATGTACATATTCTCACGCCTGTATTCCCAAGAGGGGTAGGCAGAGCACATGAATTCAAAAATCCAGTGCCACGTTTAGCAATTTCAGGGTAACCAGGTGGTTAAACGTGATATTGCAGTGACAGGTTGCTAGCCCATCGCCCACAATACACTAACCCTTTCCCAGAGTCGACTCTTACGACACCCACGGGAAGAAAGGGGGAGGTGCTATTCTAACCCGGCACCACATGGGGCTAAAATATACCCTAACCTAATTCCTCAGTCGATTCTAACGATATGCACGGAAAAAATGGAGAGGTGTTATTCCAAATCCGACACCACATAGATAACCTCAAATAAAACTTTAACATTTTATTCGTTACACTTTTCCACAAAAAGGTCGTTCGAATAAAAGCAACTTCAAAAACAGCGTTCCGTTCCGCAGTTGCGGCGGCGGTCAGTGAAAATTAAATATTTATTAAGATTTTTCCGATGGGAACCACCATTTGCGAAACAAAATTGGTAGAGTACAATTCGGGGGACATCGAATGAAATTTAATGAGAGGGCTCGCTTGGTGATAAATGCAAATTGGTTGATGATTTTCAATTATTTTTTAATGAAATCATGAAAATTATTTGTTTGGTACTTTAAATTTTGTATGATGCTAAGTTTTTTAGTTTTACGTATGATGTAAGTGAATTTGCCGTGTGTTGAGTTTAGAATAACACTTTTCTGTTTCTTCAGCGTTCATTCAAATTCAGTTGCGTCAAGTTTTCACGCGAAAAGAGTGAGCGTCTAACTTACCGCTGATACGTGTTGCGCCTTATGATGGGTCACTAATTGACCCAAAACATAACAAACTAACCTCGATATAAACGCGTATCCTGTTTATTTTAATATTTAATTTTTAACGCTTTATAATGTGTAAACGGTCTACTGTCCACATTACTGATTTTTATTTGAATTCAGTTTACTTCTAATCTATAATTATGGTGGCTAAATCCAGTAAATCCTCATTACGGTGGACATACTCCATGAAAGGGTAGAAGACTGAAAAACTATAAAGTCTGTCAGATGATTACTAAAATATACTAAACAAGTAATTTTTATTTTATACGACAGTCAAAAATTACACAAAATACAGCGCTTAAATTTTTTTACCTAGGCGTGACGTCACAAGCCCCCACTTCGGAATTTTGATGTTATATACCTTTGTTGATGTTTATTTAATTGATAAATCAAAAACCACGCGTGTCTCATTCTACCAATCTAACTACTGGACTAATTAGAATTACATATTTTTGTCACTATTGTATGGACAGCTGCAGAGAAAAGTAACCCCCCGCCCATACAATGTCTCATTACTAAGGGGTTACCTTTCTCTGCAGCTGACTGTACCTGCCACCTCAAAACTAGAAACTAGAAATAGTCATCGTTTTGTCTATATACCGTTATATTACCCCGTTAGGGAATACAGGCGTGATTGTATGTATGTATGTATATATTTTTACCCAGTGGACATCCCTGCTTGCAGGCGACACTTTTAAATGAAAATTTAATACAGATTTGCGGAGAATTATGCAAAAGTAACCGCCGCAAAATGGCGTTCACGTCAACTTATTGAAACCATCAGAAAGCAATTAGTTGGCTACGATAGCGGCATGAATCTTGCCAAGGAAACTTTGTACAGTCAGCGCCAATATCTGACAGAATAACATACATACATACAATCACGTCTATGTTCCCAAACGGGGTAGACAGAGCATACGATACGTACATACATACATGCATAAGAATCACGCCTGTGTTCCTAAATGGGGTAGGAAGAGCACATAGACAAAACCATGATTTGCAGCCCCGTCTAATATTTTTTTTTTAAGTTTGCAAAGATGGAAGAGATAGAATAGTGACAGGTTGATATCCTGTCGCCTAAAGCATACCTATTTCCTTAGTCGCCTCTTACGACATCCACGGAAGAAATGGAGCGGTGTTATTCTATCCCGACACCACACGGGAATACAATACGTGACATAAACAAAACCATGATCTTGACTATATCACGCTTCCCAGCCACTTCTAGCATAATTTTAGATTTGATAACAGGTGGAACAGGTAATTATAATAGTGACAGGTTGCTAGCCTAACCTAACCTAAACCTATTTTCCTTAGTCGCCTCGTACGACATCCACGGAAATGGAGTGGTGTTATTCTATCCCAACACCACACAGAGAATAACAGACAGAATAAGGCTGCATAAATATCTGATACTCTATTACCAGGAGTACTAGGACGTCTCAGATATTTTTGCACGCTTCTACGTGGCAGATATTAATGCTGGTGACTGTAAACGGCATTCGGAATGATATTTTTTAAATTAAAACTTCGCAATTTATGTGGCACCCTAATGAGGAAACGATTTGTCAATTCGAAAATCGTCCCGTTTTTAGTTTCTTACTTGGTTTGTTTGAAAACGCCAACGCGAAAGATTTATGTTTGTTCCTACTTTGTCTTAAAAATACTTTAATGTCTCAAATTATAAACCAAAAATTAACAAAATAGGATGTTTCTACTTGTAGCAATTTGTGGTTCAACTGAGGATTGGTCAATTAAATATGGGCCTGTGTATGTCCTACAAACGTAGAAAGAACGGAATCCCATAAACAATTGCGCATCGGCGTCACGGGTTCGCAGCGCACGTCGACTTCATGTTCCAAATTCAAAATAATTTTGTCGTTTTTCAAGCATCACTTGTTTTAAAATTTTCAAACTTCGAATGTATCTAACTCAACACTACATATAATAAGTAACTACGAAATTTTAGTACAACCGTAGAATGTTATGCAGTAGATAAGCTTTAAATATTAATCACAAAATTTTAAAGTCACCAACCAGTGCCAGTTGATCTAAAGTTAAAACAACAATGGTGGTTGCGGCGAATAATCAAGCAGCCGAACGCCTGAAGTTTGACAGTGACAGCCGGGGGAAACAATAGACTGTTGATATTAAAGTTTTGACAGTGTATTGTCCCTAAATTGAGGTACCGAAATCGTTAATAGTATTTTATGCAACTGGTATACCTATGGTCTGTTCAGGATAGCATTAGACTTTTAAGAGTCATATCTTTGGACATTTTGAGTATAGCTAAGGGGTCACCGCACATGGTGAAACCATTTGCTTTGAGAACATTATAAACCCTATTACTGAGGCTTCGCTGTCTGTCTGTCTGTCGGTCTGTCTGTCTGTCTGTCCGTGTGTCACCAGGCTGTATCTCACGAACCGTGACAGCTGGAGAGTTGAAATTTTTACAGATGATAGGTATTGTATTTATGTTGCCGCTATAACAACAAATACTAAAATCAAAATAATAATAAGTAATAATAAAGGGGCTCCCATAAAAAAACGGGGTTTTTTTTGCTGTTTTTGTTACGGAACCCTTCGTCCGCGAATCCGACTCGCACTTGGCTAAAGTTAAGCTAAAGATATAGATAATAATTTTTAGAATAGGTAAAACCCTTTTTTGTTACCAAAACATGACATAGTCATGATTTCGTTTTGAATTTTATACCCTGCCTTCCCTATTATGGCATACACGCGTGACGTTTATATGTTTGCGATACTATCCACATACTACCACGGTTATGATTAATAAATTGTATTACCAGACGAAATGTGACAGCTTATCTTGCCCTCTGACGCTAATAGGGATTATAATAGCCCAAGAAATACCAAGAGACCTAGTTCTGTCATAATAAAGAACATTTCCAATACTTTTAAGCCTCCCACTGGGCCCAGATAGCACCAATGGGCCTCTAACGACCGGACTATGAATAACGCGATAGCCGATAATAGCGAAAGTTGGGTTTCTTCTATAAATTAATACCATCCCGCGACAGATACGTTCGTCTGTTATCTGTGCAGTTTTAACTTATTGACAAATGAATGAGATTTTAAGAGGATAGGAGTCGCACCACTTCTCCATACAAACGTAGTCCCCTGTTTTCTCCATGAATAATGACATTAGAGCAAACTTTTTTTTACATTATATTTGTATCTGTTGTGGCTATGCCCCTACGATTTGCTTTTATCGATATTCTAAATAAAAAAAAAAAATTTTTTTTAGAAAATCGATAAAAGCAAATCGTAGGGGCATAGCCACAACAGATACAAATTTAAAGAAAAATAAAATTTTGCTCTAATGTCATTATTCACGGAGAAAACAGGGGACTACGTTTGTATGGAGAAGTGGCGCGACTCCTATCCTCTTAAGGGTGAAGCGCTTCAGCGCGATCTATCGTCGCGTAGCAGAACTTCTACGTCATCTACGTCAACTGTCAAATGGTATCCTATAATGGCGCCACGGAGTTTTTTAATCAGTTGCATAAATGCGACTTCCAACTTTCTCACTATGGACTTCGGTCCCAAGCATAAGATTAAGCATAAGCTATTGGAGTCTTTCCGACAAGCCGTTCGCATTTGGCGTAAAGGAGCAATTTCGTTGCTGTAGTAGCAGTAGACTAGGTGTCTTGGCGTTTTTTTAATTTTCTGTTTATCTAATTCTAACACCTAAATTTTGTCCTCTCGATGCTACGCTCGTCGAAAAATTTAATAAAGTTACGTTAGAGAATATTTATAACCACAGTAGGGCTTCTTTTGTTTTCTTTGTCAACTATAATTTTTCCATACATTTTGCATATTATATTATCACTTAAGTTAAATATGAAAACGAAATGATTTATTCATCGTGCTCACAATTCGCTTCTGTAAGGAATGTAAAAGCGAATTTTAGCGAAAGCTGCATTGAAGTAGACGGACTCGAGAAGTCTCCAATTAAATACTTGTAAGAAAGCCCTTGGTACACCGGGAGATTTGATACAAAAAAATGGCACATTTTAACCAGACAATTAATAAAAGCTTACAAAAACATGGCGCCTGTATTGGCTAAGCACACGAAACATTATACAAAGACAAAGCCATAGACATGCTCTATTATTAAACGGTTTTATTTAGCTTACCCCGTTTGTTTTAGACTTTATTCTTTCTTTATTCTTTGGTCTTTGTTGGTTCAAATTTAGAAATTGAAATTGCACCTTCTTGCCGGCGACGGATTGATCTGAAATTTGGTATGCGCTTTTAGTTGTGGTGACAATACAACAATGTATATTCATTGTCATTGTAAATTCAAAATGGCCGCCGCTACAAAATGGCGGATGGCCTAATTCTTATCAACCCCATCAACATGGGTATCAATTGAAAGGTCTTTGCAAGGAGAAAACAGTGCACTATATAAATTAAAAAAAAAAAAGTAAACATCGAAAAAAAAAAAAAAGTAAAAAAAAAACTTTTAAGTAAAACGGTTTTATAATACATTGATTAGACTAAAATAAAACCGTTTTACTTAAAAGTGTTTTTTTTAACTTTTTTTATACTGTTGAGTTCAGAATTACGCCAGTATTACAATTTTCTTGTGTGGTGTCGGGATAGAATGACATCTCTCCATTTCTTTCGTGGATGTCGTAAGAGGCGACTCAAAAACAGGTTAAGGTTTACTTAAGTCGACAGACAAGCAACCTGTCACTATTATACCTGCCAACTGTAAACCTAAAAACTAACTAATAAGGATGTGATGGAACCGAGTATACTGTGATGTGTGGTCAAAATAATAAAAAAAGTGCACCAAGTGTGTCCCAGGCGTATGGTGCAATACAAGACGCGGTCTCGCTCACAACTCATTCCCACTAACTGACGCAAATGTTTGAAAATAATTAAAACTGAACGCTTTCCGTTGGAATTGTGTTTTATTTATGAAATAGACGCTTTGCTCGAGGGGTATCCATTTGAAACTTTGCCGTTTCAATTGTTTTATAGTATTATGCTGTCGCTTGTGTAGTCAAGGGTCATTTCTACCACTTTAACTATTTTTACTTTGAGTAACAATGTCTTGATTAGTAGGTATAATTATATGTCAAGTGGAGACAAAAACGAGTGAAAGGAAAAAGGGGAAGCTTTTGCCCAGCAGTGGGACACTATATAAGCTACCAAAAAAAAAAAATTTACTTAATTTATGTTCTTAATTATTTACGAGTGTTATAAATACTTAGCTATTATCTGGTTACCCTGAAATTGCTAAACGTGGCACTGGATTTTTGAATTCACGTGCTCTGCCTACCCCTCTTGGGAATACAGGCGTGAGAATATGTATGTATGTATGTAGCTATTATGCATAAGTAAGTTGATTATTTCGATTTTCTCTGTAGAGTTATCATTCAATCATTGTAAATCTATGTTAAATTCATTATTATTATTATCCCTTGATAAACATAACTTATACAGGGTGTCCCAAAACTCAACGATAATCTGGGACCGGGTGAAAGGCCCACTTACACCAGTTCTGGGAAAAATAAAAA
>BHDV01004889.1:103080-121558 GCA_005406045.1 Adoxophyes honmai
ATCCCTTACAGTATCATGAAGTCTTGCGCTCCTGACAAGTCTTGTTGTAGTGACAACAAAATTTATAAGAAACAAAAGGTTTTTATCTTAATCAGTACTCGTGTTAGACGAATATTTAAAATGGGGAATGAACCTAGTGATGATGGTTAGTATCTATCTACATACCTATTACTATTTGAATATTATTCATAATCCAGTCACGAGTAGTGATGGGGATAAAACTATTATTTTTATTTACAGATAGTGATGCCGAAGATATACGATCAATAGTAAAAATAAAAAAAATCTGTTTGGTAAAACTGAGAATATTGCAGTTCAAACAAATGCTGAACCAGAACAAAGTCAGATGTTATGTTTTCTCAGCTAGGTATACTCGTATTCTTTATCTTTCGAATCACGGTGTTATTTTATGAAGTATTATGGGATTACGTGTGTATATTTGCTTATAAAAATAATTATGATTTTGCAAAGGCATGTTGAATCGGGTTTGTTAAACGTAAATCTAGTATTTTTTTACAATTTCCACGTCGTCAGCTTGACAGATAAGGGACCTGAAGAGGTCATGACAGCCACTCGACACAGCTTGAGTACCAAAAAGATGCATTAAAATCGACGTGCAAAGCCCTAGAAACAGGAATTGGACTCGCACAGGCCCGCCTTAACTCCATACATCGATTGGAAGTATCAGGGACAGATTTCCTCCCATGCGATCTCCCACACGAAACCCCGGCGCTTAATGTTAACATGGCACCATCGCAATCACACCCCAGATGCACCAACTAGGACCAACAGCATCATTCAAGCAACCCTCACCGGTAATCAGATCCCCATACCGCAACCGTCCGCCTCAATCCCCCAACCGAACACCTGTGTCAAGCCTTTTTGGCAACCGTGACCGCACCGCATATCTGGTTTAGCGTACAGAAAACCCATCCCTAACGTTATCTTCATGCCAGGATGCACTGAGCCACCCACGCCCCCGCCACGCCCCGCTTCAAAGAATCTGTGAGCGACTTCCACTTCAAATCACTCAACAGCACGCAGATACAACGCGAACACGCATCCACCCCCACTTTGACCAGATTATCCATCAGAACAAAAAGATATCTTACTATTTCTCTTGGCATATTAGCACTCCTACATTTCATTGCTATATTTTATGCATGTTGTATATCAAAAGAATACATCTCTCCACTTTGATGGATCTTCCGGTCAAAATAAAAATGCACTCGCGACAAATCTGCACGCTACCAAACAACTTAGAACAGAAACCACTCACAGACTTTCCGAAATAGGGCATATGGAAAGCAAAGGCGACTCAATGCATCCCAGCACGAAAAGAGCGCTGAAAATGAAGCTCTCTACACGTCAGACTAATGCCAAAGCAACTGGACACACAAGCATTCAGCTAAAGGAATGGAACACACAGACTCCCACGATATAAAAGATCCAACCACTGGCAAAAACTGGTTGACCGATGCAAACGGTACCAAAGTCAAACGGTTCAAATGTAGGAATTGGGCGTATCCAACACCGACTATCCCAATCAGCACATTCGAAACACGACCACAATGTTGCTATTGCCATAGTAAGATAAGACACCGAGGCCTTATGCAAGAGACCACGCAAGAGAAAATCCGTCCCCGATAACTCCAATCAATGTATGGAACCGAAGCAAGCCCACACGGTTCCGACCCCCGCTCCCAAGGCCCCGAATGCTGACACCCATGCATCCCCGCAGCACCCAAGCCACACTGAAAAACTATTACGACCTCCATAAATCCCCTATCCGTCAGATATAGATTCTTTAACAGGAGATTCCTATTATTGCATACTTAGATACAAATTTAATAATTTTTGAAACATTTTTTTACTTTATTAGTAGAACAATTTGTACGTTACTTTGTTATAAATGTCAAACTATTATGTAACGACACGTTTCAGGTGCTCTGCTTTCTCCCTATAGGAATAAAAGCGTGATGTATGTATGTAAATTATTATTTTGTATGCCCAGATCTCTGACTGGTTTAAATGTTTTTTTTTTTAACGTGTACTGCAATTAAAAGGTATAAGCAAAGGCAAGATAAGAAGAGTTAATAAATGGCTAATTGTTATGATGTCCTACGATAACCTAAGACTTATTTTTAATACAAAATAAAGAAATAACTAAAATATTACTGCTTCTTTATTTATCTTTTTTTTTTCCATAATAGTCTGTAACTGTTATAACCACCACTGTTTTTTTCCCTGAAAAAAATTGTACTGTGCCTTTAATGTTTATTACCATAGAAAAAGTTTACGGGAATAAAATCGTAATAACCAATTACTATACACGGCAGTTGTTGGGAAAGTCACTGAGTAGAATGGCAACGCCATATTACAATAGCTTTAGTTGTCAGTGATTTGCACGAATAAGATGGTAACCGTTTATTACGAAAATATTTCAAGCACATATTTTCGGTAATGTATATTTCGGCTTATAACAAATAAATTAAGATAGGTAAAAATAAATGAATTATGACATACAAACGCCCTTAAAATCTACAATAATTTGATATATAACTCGTAGATGAATTTTTTGTGGAACTAAAGATATAGAGTAAAATCGGTTTTTTATTTTTCCTGTAAAATTTACTTTTTCCTATTACCATTTTATTCCCCGGGGGCGACGATATCACAACCCCGGAGCGGGACGCGCCACAGATTAGGCTGTAATTGGCTGCGCCCCGCTGAGGGGTTCGCCACAGCTGAGGGGGGTTTGTGAATCCCCATTTGTAAACTACCTTCGCAATCCATGTCCACGCCATTTCACAGTACACAAGCACAAGCATCATTGTTACTTCGAATATCATCATCATCATCATCATCAGCCTATAAACGTCCCACTGCAGGGCACAGGCCTCCGCTTAGTATGAGAGGGCTTGGGCTATAGTTCCCACGCGGGCCCAGTGCGGATTGGGAACTTCACACACAACGTTGAATTACTTCGTCGCTGTGTGTAGGTTTCCTCACGATGTCCTGACTTCGAATATACAAGTACTTAATATTTCCATGGAACACCACATTACTTAGTCTCACCTTTCGTAATCTAAAAAATGTTGGTAACAAAGTAAATTGATATAAAACCACAGTTACCTCGCCGGCAAATGTTGACAAAGCGAGCTTAATAAGGCTTCTTGGCTTAAAGCTGCGGGGTCGTGAAAGCTCTAGAGATACAGGATGCTTCTTTTGCCTCCTAAAATGTATAAGTTCTCAAACTTCATAGTAAGTTTAATAACCCATGATACTCATACAAACAAAACGTATAACTGATGTCTTAAATCGAGGTGGTGTGTACATAGTAGATTTGTTTAGGTAGTTAAAACAATATAAACAATCTTGACGTGCCTTTTTATTTAAACGTACACTTTATAAATCGAAATCTTTACATTTTACAATTTAGGTATGAAAAAATCATTTACTTTCATAATTGAATTGTATAGTTGAATTGTATATTGTATTTTCATTTTTAGACTGTGTATTTCAATAAAAAGACATTGTTTGTTTACATTGTTTTAACTACCTAAACAAATCTACTATAGTGGTGGTGGAGAGTAGTCGTGTTGTCCAATTTAGAATAACACCTATGCATTTCTTCCGTGGATGTCATCAGAAGCGACTAAGGATATAAGTTGAAATATGCTTTAGGCGACAGGCTAGTAATCATATCCTGTCACTATTGTAAAAAATTAAAACGTAAAAGAATGCTAGAATTCGCAGTGAAATTTGAAATACTCATGGGTTTGTCTATATAACGCTTTTTATGTTCTGCCTACTCCATTGGAGACATACGTACATACATACAATGCAGCCATTTCAGCAAAGTTTTAGGTTTGCAAAGATGGAAGAGGTAAAATAGCGACAGGTTGCTAGCCTGTCGCCTAAAGCATTAAGCATTTGGGGACACAAGCGCTATTAAATTTAATGTAATATGAATGTATATAAGATGGCCGGACATCGACCGTGAATATTTTAACAAGGTCGGGTAAACGTGGCTGAAAACCTCTGTGAAGTTTTTTTCAAGGAATTTTCATGTAACATCTTTTTTTCAAAAAAATAAAAAATTACTGTCCAGTATTTTTAGGCTGATCATTGGGTAGTTTTGCCTGGAATAATTTCCGGGAGTTTTGAAAATTGGTAATATTATAGATTTTGAGGTGCTCTATCTGGATTTCTACTTTGCCACCTCGTATCTATGCCGCTAACGCCGCCATATTGGAAAAATGGCGCGTAAAATCGGTTTTTTGACAATATCTCCTGTCTGACTCAATTTACAATAAAACTGTATAGTACAAAATAAAACTAGAGACAATTTCCTACAATTTATGTCTCAGTGTTTATTTCATAAAGTCAATAGTTTTGGTGTACGAGCGCCACAAAGTGTTCTCCAACACTACTCAACGAAAAACTCAGCTTGTCTTTTGTCATTCAATAGAGGTTTCGACAGCCGTATCTTATGGAGTTATAAATATCTAAGGGCTAATTCATTAACTATATGTAAGAAACTATCGCTTTACCGACTTCAGTGCTCGTATAGTGAACGAAATAGGTACTTCTATTTTGCTCGCAAAAAAGCGTGAGACGTATGAAATTTTGCGGCGCTTGCGTCTTTTTTGAGCTAAAGTAGAGACCATTTTACCAAAAACGCGTAAGATGTCTGAAAGCCTACGGTGCTTAATGTTTTTTCGAGTCGATAAAGTTTGTATAGGATAACAATATTTTCAATATTTTCAATACTTTATCACCGTATAAAAATTCCCTGAACTTCAACAAACATTTAAAAAAAAGAATTGGGCAAATTGGTCCAGGCGTTGTTGAGTTATGCGCTTACCAACACAATTTGCGAAGTGTACTTTGTGGCGCTCGTACGCCATAACTATGGACTTTATAAAATAAACACTAAGACATAAATTGTAGACAATTGCCTCTAGTTTTATTTTGTAATACACTGTTTTATCGTAAAATTAGTCAGACAGGAGATATTGTCAAAAAACTGCTTTTACGCGCCATTTTTCCAATATGGCGGCGTTAGCGGCAAAGATACGAGGTGGCAAAGTTGAAATTCGGAAAGAGCACATCAAAATCTATAAATTCACCAATTTTCAAAACTCCCGGAAATCTTTCCAGGTAACCCCTTTAATTCGTTTCTATTGACTGGATCATTTTGTACTCCGGCTATAAGTCAACCGCCTAGCATGGCGATGTCGAACGATTGCAGGAGCGTACGCGGCGACTAACGGGACTTGCGTACGGGACGTAAGGTAGGTAAAACACGGGGCGCAATGACCTGAGCAGCGATGAAACATCTGTCTCTCAGAAGACAATAGTGAAATATTTAAAAGGGGTTTTAAGACGTTATATACCCAATCACAGGTCAAAAGAGAGAGTAATCCTTACTAATATTATAAGTCAGAAAGTGAGTTTGTTTGTTTGTTCCACTTTCACGCCGTAACTACTAAACAATTTGCTTTGAAATTTTGCAGACATAAAGATAGAGGTTCGGATTAAATAATAGGGTACTTTTTATCCCGAAAAAAATTGATGTTACCGAGGGAAAGAAAAATATAGTTTGGTTGATAGATCGATATCAATCGATGATAGATCGATATCGATCGATTATCGATCGATAGATGATAGATCGATGGCGCTGTGTGTCGTTTGAAATGAGAAGTTTTCTTAAAGTTGTGCTTTATACCGCAATATAACCGAGTTCCACGCGGGCGAAGCCGCGGGCGAAAAGCTAGTAACAAAGCGTAATAAAATAAAGTCAGTAGATTATTGTAATTTTTTTACCTGGAAAAAACTATGCACGAACTTATCCCCACTACCAAAAACCTTGCTTAGTTATAAGCCGGTAACTATACGGGGTCTAAACTAGAGCGTCGAAATCTAGTTAAATCTAGTAACTTCACCGTGTGTTGTTCGCAAACTTTTGCAGCACCCTGTATCTCCACTATATTCTTCGCGTCGGATCGGAGACGGAACTCCAAGTTAGACGATTTCCATGCAAATCCTCGTGCAGTCGCTTTCAGTTAACAGCCTGTATATAGGTCGCCATTATTAGCTGCGCTTTGGGAGGGATGGAAATGTAAGAATTGAAAGTTTTTGCTTGAGTATATTTTAACATAAATATTATTATACCCGTGTGGTGCCGGGTTAGAATAGCACCTCCCCTTTTCTTCCCGTGGGTGTCGTAAGAGTCGACTCTGGGAAAGGGTTGGTGTATTGTGGGCGATGGGCTAGCAACCTGTCACCACAATATCACGTTTGACCATCTGGTTACCCTGAATTTGCTAGACGTGGCACTGGATTTTTGAATTCATGTGCTCTGCCTACCCCTCCTGGGAATACAGGCGTGAGAATATGTATGTATGTGTATATTATTATGACGCGTGAACTCCCAAATGGGGCACGAAGAGCACACGAAACGGTATATATTCATAATCGTGACAATTTCACCTTTCGTAGCGACATTTAGCGTTTAGGTTTTGAGTAAAGAGGTACAATAGTGAATGGATGCTAGCTTTTCGCCTAAATAGAGCCTAGTGTCGTGTTTCGAATGACACTTCTTTATTCCTTTTGTAAGGCGACTAATCAAAATAGTTCTAGGTAAGTTTTAGGAGACATGGTAGCCGCCTGTCACTATTTAGGTGTACCTCTTTTAGACCTAACAATTATCATAAATGTGGCTAAACCATTTGGGAACACATTGTAATGTACGTTTGTCCATCGAAGCTTTTTTGATTGATGTTATGACCAACTAGAACCAAAATTATATTTAAGACGAATCTAAGTACCTACACCTCACTATGTCTACGTCAGCTTTAGCATTCTAATTCCTTCCATAATTATCATCATATTACATGTAATTGGCAAGCAACACATACAAAATTTCAGCTCAATCGGCAAACGGAACGCGGTTCAAATTTAGCAAGGAAGAGTGCATTACAGTACAGGTAAGGGGCAGAGGCAACGCAGGTGACAGAATTTTTGTGCGATAGAGTCTGCGACGCACAAAAAGTCTGCGAGGATTGTATTCATTGTGCGTCAGAATTTATGTGCGTCGTGTGCATTACTGCATATTAATTCCGTATGTTCTATTTTCACAGCCTAAAAAGTCTGTCGCGGATAGTCTGTCGTCTGCGCAGGGCCTAAAAGTAAATAAAAACTTGTCAAAAAAGATTTTTATTATTTTAACCTAAATAAAATAACGGAAAATTCCAAGCGATCAATCATATTAAAACTTCGCGCGTAAACAAAAAGTTTTCTGCCCGGCCGAGTATTTAGCGCCAAAAATACGTTTGAAAATAAAGGTTCCGATTAGAAACCGCATTCCGACCGACGCTTTGCTAACTTTGTTCTTAAGTATTTACCCCAAATTTACCTGTAGGACATGAACATAGTATGGTGGATGCGAATTTTCATTCTCGCTTTTGTCCTACTTTTTGGTTTTTAGATATGATTCATTTTATTCATTCATTTATTCACACACAGAAGCTATCTTTACAGGTTCTTCTGATGCAATAGTTCCATTATCATTAATTAGAAAAATGTTAAATATTTAAATTATATACCCAACAGTTCTGTGTGGTGTCGGGTTTAGTACAACACCTCTCTATTTCTTCCGTATGTAAGATGTGACTAAAGAGGTTAAGGTATATTTTAGGTGACAGACTAGCAACCTGTCACTATTATATCTGCGAACTTTTAACCTTAAAAAATATATCCTAGAAGTGGAATACAAGCGTGATGTATGTACATGTACATCCAATAAGAAACCTTTCGTGGATATCGTAAGAGGCAATTTAGAAAATTACGATGAATCTTCTAATAGCACTGTATATTTTAAAGGTAATTTGAAGATTAGCAAAGACACATTATTCCAGAATAATGTTTTGCCGCCACAAGACGTTATAACAGTGCTTAATCTCTCCAGAACTGACAGCTCTTCGTGTCATCTGTCGACGTCACCATGCCAGCTGTAAACCGTTATCTTCGGCTCAACGACTCCCGCTGAAACCTGAAACTTCAGTAATTTGCTAACTTTGATTTGATATTTCAATCGGGGGCCACTATTAGTCCGGTTCGCGTTCGAAATTGATTTTACCACTGAAAATTGTATTGGCTACGTAAGCTCGATTTTGTTAAAGTGTGAGTAATTGACAGCTGGTAAAAATAATTGAACACGCTGTACTTTCACTATTTTGGAAAAGAGATTATAATTGTAATTAAAAAATACAAAATGCATGATTTAAATTACATACATCATGCGTACATACACAAAAGTTTTAGCTTATTTTTAGGACTTAAGTTAGATATAAAGTGTGTTAGGGCAAGTCGGGTGAGGGCACCCTGGAAGAACGACATAAGAGAAGTGTCGCGATAGACCGAAACCAAAATTGCGAGATATTCAAGACTTAGAAGCAACTGGGTAGATTCTAGGATCGACGAGAGAAGTTTGAAGTCCGAGACAAAGGCCTACGTTCAGTAATGAGACGTCGATATTGGTTAAATAAGATTTCCGCTATATATAACTCAAGCCAAAAAAATCCTGACTTTGTGTCCGAATCCAAAAGGCTGGCAGAGTTCGTTCTTTGAAAGCTTGAAAATGAAAATGAAAATGAAAAATGAAAATAAAAAATGAAAAAATGAGCTAAGGCTAGTTCTTTACGAGAAGAATCTGCCAGTCCGTTGGCAGAGTTACATAATTATGTTATCCCTGCCATTCTTGAAGTGAAACACAACCTGTGTGGTATTACGTAGTCACAAAAAAATTACTGATTTACTAATCAAGAGAATATTATGGATGAATATAAAAAAAATAGATATAGCTCATGCAACGAAATACCATTGTTATTTTAAAACCATTTAATTCCGTGCAGACGAAGTCACGACGAAAGAATAGTTTACTGTAGTAAAAAAACATTATTTAACATAAGAACTGATCAAAATATTCACAGCTAGTGTCTCACTGAGAGATTTACTTCATTAATTTATCAAATGTTGAAATACTTAACATCTAAATCTTCTTCAATTAATAGGCAGACTGAATCAATTAATTCTGAAGCACCGGGAATACCCTCTAGAATGGAAAATCCAGTCCGTCCTTTCAATAGTTTTGAAGAATCCATTGTCGAAGAATTTTAAAGAATTCCTCGTTCAGTTTCTTTGACTTTCAATTTTATTTTAAACGAGTTCACGCTCGTGGCTTCGCCGTTGCTGTAGTAAAACTGTTCGTGCATGCTAAGCTCTTCAATACAGTACCTATTAGGAATAATGTTTTAAAGAGACAAAAAGGAGGAAAAGGTGCATCAGGATCGTAGTAATTTAGTACACTATCATTGTTTTTTTGTAAAAAGAATTACCATTTTTTGTTGTTGTTATAATTTATTATGCTTATTAGTAACTTTTGTTTATAATTAATTAATTAATTTTGTAATTCTTTTTCTTTATTTTGAAAAAATGTCTTTCTGCCAAGTTTCTTGCGGCGCATTCTTCTTGGCAATGATGGTCTTTCCGAAGCGCTGGTAGACTCAAAAATTACGTGTAAAAGTGCTCTTAAAAGCCTATTTGCATAAATAAAGTTTTGAATTTTGTTTTTTTTTTTCTAATTTTGTAGCACGTAGAACAAAGTATAGTCTCTGTCTACTTCTGTGGGTGAAACGCGTGACGTTATGCATGGAAAACATACATGTAAGTAATATTCTAAAATTACAATTTATTTTTGTAGGGTTCCGTACCCAAAGGGTAAAAACGGGACCCTATTATTGAGACTTCGCTGTTTGTCTGTCTGTCTGTCTGTCTGTCTGTCTGTCACCAGGCTGTATCTCACGAACCGTGACAGCTAGAGAGTTGCAATTTTCACAGATGATGTATTTTTCTGTTGCCGCTATAACAAAAAATACTAAAATCAAAATAATTATAATAATTAAGGGGGGCTTCCATACAAAAAACCTGTTTTTTTCTATTTTTGGTACGGGACCCTACGTGCGCGAGTTCGATTTGCACTTGGCCGGTTTTTAATAATTGCTTCACAGTATTAAGTTATCAATCATGGAGTAAGAGTCGATTGAGCCAAAAGTGAATGAAATTCATTCTTGGTATTAGTCAATCTTACAAAAAAAAAATTACAACGAAATTTTGCTTTGCTCGCTTATTAATTAATTATTCGAAAATTAAAATTTCTTTCTAATTTAGATATAAAGTACCCTTGGGGCCGATTTTGGTTTAAAAACTAAGCACAAATTTAAATTTAAATTGGTACGAGTAAAATTTCAACAAACGACGAATTTTGTTTTCAAGCTACAGTGTATTTCATAACTTTAATGAAGCAAAAGTTTTTTTTGCAGGGTTCTAATGAAAGTTTATTGAACTTTCTTCTCTCCGTTTCTACCTATTTCAACCTTTTTATGGGTTCCGCAGCAGCTGGTAAAAATGAAACTTAGAGTTTTATTAAATCTGTCAGTAGACATAATTATGAATGACCGCTGCTGTCTCTCTAAAAATAATCACATCTATTAAATTAATATGTTTTAAGTGACTAAGGGTAGATGTACGGGTATGTTTTAGGCGACAGCCTAGCAAACTGTCACTGTGGTACCTGTTTCATCTTACTTTAAATATTAGATTATGCAATCAGTGGCTATGAAGCGTGACGTAGTCGTAATTTTGTCTATGTAGCGTTTCGTGTGCTCTGCCTATCCCATTTGGGAATGCAGGCGTAATGTTTCTATTGATAAAAGTGGCTTCTCCATATTTTCTCCGGAATACATTATCAGTCCATAATAGAATACCAGTCCGTTTTAAAAAAACTTGCGTGGTGTCGGAATTAACACTTCTTCTCTCCATTTCTTCCGTGGATGTCGTTAGAGTCGACTAAGGAAATAGGTTTAGGTATGTTTTAGTCGTTAGGCTAGAAACCTGTCACTATTATAACTACCTCTTCCATCGGTTTTCAAAGCTAAAATTAAGCTATAGTGGCTGCGAAGCGTGAAATACTCATAATCATGATTTTATCTATGTCACGTTCCGTTTGCTCTGTCTACCCCTTTTGGGAACATAGGCGTGAATGTATGTTTAAAAAAAAACTGACAACGATACACAGCTTCCAAGCAAACCCGCGTGTGTAAGTTAGTGATTACAAAAGCTTTTCAAAAGGCGCGTGTATCAGCTCAAATGACTGACGTTCGGAAATTTAGTTCTTGAACTTCGGAAACCTTTTAGGGCGCGTGTTTTCGTTTTCTATCACCTACATGTCAATAAAATGTGAGATCTTCGGGAAATACGCGAAATAGTAAGTTCCGAGTGTTGCTAGGCATGAAACAAAGAATGGGATTGGCAAAGAAACAATGCTGTTTTATTTAAGGTTTTTTTGTTCGAGACTGCTTGACTGATTTTGCTAGTTTTTCCGTTAATTTATGTTTTAGTTTTCTGTAACCAAAATGTCGAAAACCACGTACTAAAAACTGTTGAAAGCCGTTTTTTGTGTAAAAGTTCCCCTTAATATCTTATTGTATTTCAATTGAAACATTTACTTCTAAAGTAAATATCTAACTAAGTAAATCTTCTGTGAATATTTCAAGTGTCTTTCTGTTACTATTATTTATATCGTTCCTAAAACACCAGTGGTTTAGGTGACAAGCTAGCAACCTGTCACTATTCTACCTCTTCCATTTTTGCAAACCTAAAACTATGCTAGAAGTGGCTGCGAAGCGTGATATAGTCATAATCATGGTTTTGTCTATGTCACGTTTCGTGTACTCTGCCGACGCCATTTGGTAACACAGGCGTGATTGTATGTATGTAAGTATGCAAAAAACACCAAAAAAATGGTGATTCACGAATCTCATTAAAACATAGAAACCTGAATAGATCCGTTTTATTTCTCCATGATTAGCAATTTACCTGGAAAAGCGATGCTCACACGTACTCGCGAACCGGGATTGTTGAGCCACTCCACTGTTCGCAATTTAGACGTGTAATCAATGACCGATGTGACCGACTAGATGTCAGCTATTGGATTAGTATTACACGTCCAAGTTACAAACATAGGTAAGTGGCTCAATAATCCCGGTTCGCGATGGTACTCCCACCGCCTAAAATCTTGCCTAGTTTATTACCAACCAGTACATAATACTCTAGTCTAGGAACCTACCAACGCAAGCGGCTAAAAAAGATTTTGACGTGATCATTTCGGAAACGAGATTAGCCCGGTTTGCGAATTCTTCCTGCGTACATGATCCCGGTCAATATCAGGAGTGCTCCGAATAAAATTGATTTACAGTAAATAAATAACGCGGGCATCTTTGTATATTTATGTTGTAACAACGTCGTAAATGTTGGGCTTTCTGCCGAATTACGTAAAGTGGTAACAATTGAGGGTTTTTGTACAAGAAAGTTGTAGTGGTTTTGTATTTTTTTGTGTGGTGTCGGGTTAGAATCAGCTTTCCATTTCGTCCGTGGATGTCGTAAGAGTCTCTCCATTTTGAGACCTAATTTATTTGGTCCTACCTAATTATGTTAATTACTGGGTTAAAAACATAATTGGGTACCTATCATTCTAATTAGTCCGTTACTTAAATTGTGGGAAAATATGAGACAGTGTTTTTTGGTTTTATCAATTAATTAAACTTCGAGAAAGGTTTAGATCAAACTGCCGGAGTGGGGCCTTGTGACGTCACGCATTGGTAAAAATGCAGTACATAGTGACGTCACTCCAAACTTTTAAGAGTTTTAAGCGCTGTATTCTCAACATTTTTTGTTTGTCAAATAAACGAAAAAACACGTGTCCAATATTTTTTGCTAATCTATCTGATGGTTTTTTTTTTAGTGAACTACCCTAGTGTCAACGTACCCTCTCATCACCCACTAAAAGATTTCTTGCAGAAGTACCCACAGTAAGTACAAGTGGTCAGCGGAGTAGCCCAAAATTCTCGGGACCGGCGTCGGGTTTACTCACACATAAGGGTGTCTGCAAACGATTCGGTTTTCTTTTATATCAATAGGAACCTATATGAGAAAGTAGTTTAAGTAGGTTATCTGATGTTAAGCAAACATCGTCGGTTGTAGACATGAACTCCTGCGCTGAAGATGTGATACATAATCATAATCAGCTCTTCGATTTAAATTTAACTCGATTTAAAACGTGATTTATCCGTATTTTGCAAGATGAGGTCTTCAATTATTTATATGTATATTATAGATACACAAATTTAATAGATATTTTTTAATTATTAGTTACGTGTGTTTTATTTATTGTGAAGTACAAAGGTGGATTCAGAGTTTATCTATTACAGCCAACATTTGAGAGACAGAAAATAAATGTTAAATACAGAAAATAAACTTAATAATTGAAATCGACAAAAAGAGAGGCTATAAGAAGTAAAGTTATTTACTAATACTATACAGTAATAATAAATATTACAACTTACCACTATAATTTTGTAATAGTATTGCAACATGGCACTATTATACTAGCCAACTTAAATCCGAAAAGAATATGTACACGAAACGTGAGATAGTCAAATTTTTGTCTGTGCAGCGTTCCGTGTGCTCATCCCATTTGTTAGCAGGCTTGATTGTAACCTTACTTAAGTATCCTTTCCCAATTTGGAGTGCCGGCATGATGTTTCTGTACAGTCAAGGGAATTGATACCTGTGCCTGAGTTTCATATTGCTTTGATTAGTAGAAAGTATGGTATGTCACAGTGACATTTTTTTGGATTTTTGAATACAAATGTGCTCTGTCTACCCCTCTTGGGAATAAAGGCGTGAGAATATGTAATGCATGTAATGTCACAGTGACATTTCTTGTGAAAAGGTACAAAGTGGCACAGTAATCAATTTCCTTGACTGTAAGTCAAAAATCACGTACGTCAAAATAAATGCCGTGACGGTTTCCACCGCAGCATTTGCCAGCGCCCTAGGACGCCATTATGTGGTACCGGATTTAATTACACGTGGACCGGCAAAGTGCTCCGGCTTTTGAGTGGTTTACTTATATCGAGATTACTTATTCGCCGGGACGCTGTTATTGTCGCTATTAGCTTGAAAGGGTGCTGAATTACTCAGCTTCAATTAAAGACAATGCTAAGTTGTTTGTGTCGAAAGATCTTTTTTTCTACGTGTTTTGAAGGATTGGTCGACGCTTTAGCTGTTATTGTGTTTGCCTATTCGCGATCTGAACATTTTTTTAAAGACAGCTGCAGAAAATATTGTGCGGAATCCCGAATTGCAAGAAAGAATAATGGCATAAGTGTAGAATAATCCGATTGTAAATATTCCGTCTAATTTTTACACTTCAGAATTGACGTAATTAGTAATTAAGCTGAAACAATATCGTTTGCCAAGTTAAGTAGGTAATTGTAATCTTCTCATGAATATAATTTTATTGTTCGAATCGATTTAGCTGTAACCGATTTTTGCTTATATTTATAATTGTTATATTATTTGTCTATTTAGTAAATCATATTAGTTGCGTTTTTGAAGTATTTTTTCCCATCTATAATGTTATTTTGTTTTATTTTGGTTCTTTTCGTGGCCACTTCTAGGATATCTTTTTAGGTTTTTACTTGGCAGGTGTAATAGTGGCAGGTTGCTAGCCTGTCGCCTAAAACATACCTAAACCTATTCCCTTACTTACTTTTTACGACTAATTAATTACAATGTAAATCGATCCACAAAACATCGATTATTCAACTTTCAATTATTTAACAGCCTGTATATCTGAGTCGCTCCCATACTAAAACAAAACACGTCTATAAATGAAGATTTTTACAAAACGCCGTCAGCATTTGATATTCCGCTGGCCTATGCAAACAGGCTTTGTTAACCCTTTTAGGGTTCATATTGCTGCTTGGTGTTAATCCACTTGCTCATATAGTCATTCAGGTCATTGAGCTGCGTCGTCACTCACAAGCGGGCCTCGAGTTATGAGAGGCAGCGGGTGGCGTTATTAAAAAATATATGTTATAACCATTTTTTTTTAACAAGTACATACATTTATATGATCGCGTTTGTGCTCCCAAATAGGGTCTAGGCAGACCACACTATGACTATCTCACGCTTCACAGTCACGCCTATCATAATTTTAGGTTTGAAAACAGATGACAGAGGTATCTTAGCGACAAGCTGCTATCCTATCGCCTAAACTAAAGCATATCTAAGATTATTCCTTAGAGTTACTTCTTACAAAATATAGAGTTTAAGTTTAGTGTTTTAAACTAATTAACAACGATACAAATCGATCCTTAAAACATCGATTATTCAAAATTCGAATACTTAACAGCCTGTATATCCGAGTCACTCCCAAATACTAAAACACAACACGTGCAAAGACAAAGATTTTTACAAAACGCCGTCAGCATTTGATATTCCGCTGGCCTATGCAAACAGGCTTTGTTAACCCTTTTAGGGTTCATATTGCTGCTTGGTGTTAATCCACTTGCTCATATAGTCATTCAGGTCATTGAGCTGCGTCGTCACTTACAAGCGGAGCCTAAGTGGTGAGAGGCAGCGGGGGGCGGTTTTAAAAAATACAGGTATGTTTTTTTTTTAATTTGATTTTATTTACTTGCATTGGAAGTTTGACATAACCAACTATTTTTTTTCAAAAAAATAATTCCTCTAACCAACAAAAGAATATTTATGTATGTATTTATTTATGTAATCTAGGCGAAGGCTCATTCGTGTGGTGTAGGGTAAAAATAGCACCTCTCATATTCATCCATGGATTTCGTAAGAGGCGATTAAGATTTTTTTTAATTGCTTAAAGCTCCAAACGCATTGACTACGGACGCGGGGCGGCGCTGAGATAGACTATAAATGCATAAGTTGAGGAAAGTATCCAAAAAGTACATTGTAGTTCATAGAAATTTCAGGACATTTCAGAAACGGATACTTGTGAGAAGTTTGCAAATATTCCTCTCCGAAAAATTCCGCGATTTGGCAAATCAGCAGATTGAAGCTTTATTGAGGCTTTGCCTGTGTGGTGCCGGGTTAGAATAGCACCTCGCCCTTTCTTCCCGTGGGTGTCGTAAGAGGCGACTCAGGGAAAGGGTTAGTGTATTGTGGGCGATGGGCTAGCAACCTGTCACTACAATCTCACGTTTAACTATCTGGTTACCCTGAAATTGCTAAACGTAGCACTGGATTTTTTGAATTCATGTGCTCTGCCTACCTCTTTTAGGAATACAGGCGTGAGAATATGTATGTATGTATGTATGAAGCTTTAAAAATTTCACGCAATCATGGTCACATGTAGTTGTTTAAAACTGGTACAATATAGTCGTTTGTGACTTGTACCAAGCCCTAAAGGTCAGATTTCATCTCACACGGCGCGCAAAAGTGTAAATAATTCATGGGGCCAAGATCTTAGCCGAAACGCGAACAAATACACTGGGAAAATATTTTTAAACCCGCTTCAAAGAAACTACACGTTTTGGAACTATAGCATTACTGTAATGGAGGACGGCGCGTGAATGTTGAATAATAATGTTGCCTGTTTTATTTCAGTTTCGGTCTTGTTGGGATTTCAATGTTAAATGATTATTGTTGCGAGAATAGTAGTGTTGATGAAGGTCTAAGCTAGAAACACATACAAGCGAGTTTATGCGCTCGAAAGTAAGAATCATAAGTGCCACAGGTAAATAATCGACAATATCTAGGCTTTAAATTGCATAAGTTGATCTGTGCTACAGTAAAATGCTAAACGCTGATTTAAATAAAATTTTGATTTAGGGGCAGCGCAGACGACAGACTTTTGTGCGATCGAGTCTGCGGCGCAATAAAAACTCTGAATGGAAACTGTCCGCGCGCCATTCAGAGTTTTTATTGCGCCGCAGACTCGATCGCACAAAAGTCTGTCGTCTCGCTGCCCCTTATCAATGGAAAAAGTTTATACAGTGTGGTAAAATAAGTCAGGGCCTTGAGGTAAATTCACTTAAATACTGGCTCCTTTTATTTTATTTTAATAGTAACAAAAGTGCGCAATTGTTTTCTGAAACTTGTTAGCCTCACCCGGACTCGAACCAAATAAAAAAAAAAAACATACTTGTATTCCCATAGAGCATAAAAAAACCTTACATAGTAAAAACCATAGAACCATGAGAAATTATACTAAATTTATATTGTACTAGCTTCTGCCCGCGGCTTCGCACGCGTTAAATTCGGGCTAACACAGAAGAGATTTCGGAATTATTATTAGGAAGCGCCCGCCAGAATAGCCAGCCGCCATTAGATTTTTTCCTACTTTCTCGACACTTTTCGTCATATTTTGGAAAATTCAAACAAAATCTTTATAAATTGTAGCTTATGTGCTATTATGATGTATAAGCTACATTACTGTAAAGTTTCATGAAAATCCATTCAGTAGTTTTTGCGTGAAGGAGTAACAAACATCCATCCATCCATCCATCCATACATCCATCCATCCATACTCACAAACTTTCACGTTTATAATATTAGTAAGATAGTAAAAGTACACAGCTATATATTCTTATATCACACTCCAGCTCGCCAATATCACCTCAGAACTATGTCCCCTACTAACGGCCGTGACGTAACATCTCGACACGAGAGCGCCTCATTTGCACAAGATTGCGGTAGTTATCATTTAATTGTTCCCCCGAATCCACGTAATTTCATAAAGGACTGCGTATGAACGGTGGATCTAGATGCCTTCGAGTGCGTGCGAAATTCGATGGTAGTATGTAGATACTTCGTCGAGAAAATACTAGGGCTGAAATACTTTTGGCTCTGGACAAAATACTAGTAAAGTACCTACTCATAGTTCTAAAAAGTGAAATACTTAGTTTAGTTTTCACTTATGCGTTATCTCCTACTAATGTTACAAATGTAATGCTTTGTCTGTTCTTGTTTTTACCTGCTTATTATTTATCTTTTAACGCTTAAATCCGTATCCGTTTTTCCGTTCTGTCAATTTTAGGTTTCTTTGTAGCTACTAAGTACAGAAAAAAAAGCGTAACATTTTGAGTATTTGTTTTTTTAATTAAAACAACACTACACAGACTCCAGAGTTATCTATGGTTATCCCTGTAAATTATCACTGGGGTCTGTTAGACCCCGTATAAAGGCACACCACGCAATCCTTTGATGCTATCCCCCGTCTTGGTTCAAGTGAGCTACTTAGCTCCGTTGAAGTAGTATGGGAAATCTTGAACCTTTTAATCCTTTACCTTTTTCGTTGTTTAACTAAACCTGTGATGAAACAAGAGGGTTAACGTTAAGGTTCGCCAGTTAGTATTATCTCTAAATTTATTATGTGGGTGTCGTAAGAGGGGACTTTGGTTTTAGGTCATGGTATATTTTAGGCGACATTTTATCAACCCGTGTTATTCCCCGTGTGGTGCCGGGTTAGAATTCCCCGTGTGGTGCCGGGTTAGAATAGCACCTCCCCCTTTCTTCCCGTGGGTGTCGTAAG
>BHDV01004889.1:126018-154392 GCA_005406045.1 Adoxophyes honmai
AAAAAAAAAAAAAAAATTAGGTCGAATTGAGAACCTCCTCCTTTTTGAAGTCGGTTAAAAATGAAGTACATGCACTTGATTGGCTTCTGTATTTATCTGTATTGTGATGCAAGCGTTAGTGTACTATAGAGTGAGATAGGTTTTAGGAAAAGTTGGGAGACTGCCGTAAATTAACAAAGGGTTGAGTTTAAGAGAACTTTTAGTGTATACGCGACGTCAATGGAACTTGCAAACTACGTAAAAAAAACAACTTAAAAAATCAATGTATTGTTTTATTTGAACAAGTATCACCCCATTATTAATTTACTAGTAAACTTTTAAAACAGTGCTAGAAAATAAATATTTTTGATTAACATGTTAACACAATAAGTTCTACTGACGACGATTTTAGTTTTGTTTTTCTCACTGCATCGCTTTTTCCAGACAAAAGCAAAGCGCGAACTTATCAAAACTACAAAAAACCTTTCCAAGATTATTGCCGTCCATTAAAAAAAAAAATTGTCAGCTAGACTGCTCGTCGACACTATTAAGGCCGGCGCTGACTGCCGGCATGGCCCGGCAGGTCATGGCAAAGGATTTGTTACTGATATAACTATTTTAAATCTTATTACTATGAGTTTAGAATTCATGTTACTTTATTTTGATACAACGATGCCGCGGCATGCCACAGCATGCCGAAGCATTCCACGGGTTATTTTACAGGATGCTGCGGCATAACTTGCCGTGCCGTTCCGTGCCATGCCGGCAGTCAGCGCCGGCCTTTAGTTGTCGTGCCGTTATTTTTGCCTTGAACTTGAGGTTTTTACTAAACTGTTACGCTAAAATTAACTCAGGTCAGAATGAACTGAGCCTTTAAACATCTCATAACACGTCTGCTAACGCCCGCATAGCTATACATTATCATACGTTAACCCAACCCTCGTAACTGTCCGTCGCAATGTACGCATTGTTGTCAAGAATGTGCATAAACATTTGGTTATTAACTCTGTTAATTAGTGCATACTTGTGTTCTAAGTATAGATAGATGGATGTATATCTTAATTTCTTTTTGAAAATTAAATTACATTTGACATGTCATGACAGCATAATAAATTCAGAAAAAGATGGTCATATGTATAAAAAATAATTAAAAAAGTTCACAAGAGTAAGATGTCAAAAAAAAAGAAGAAAATCATTATAAAATATTTATCACGTAGGTATGTATTTCATAAAAGGGTAGGCAGAGCACACTTAATGTTATATGGTAAAAACTAGTATTTCAGGTTTCGTGGCTACATTTAGCATGTTCTTAAGTTTAAGCGCGGATGAAAGAAATCCACATAAAAAACCCACCGTTTGTGCGTGAATACACAAGCATACAAAATCTCCGCGTTAGTGTGATATCCTGCTGTAGTTTTGTGTTCAAAATTAAACTAATGTAAGGACTTAGAATAATTCCGAGTCATATAACACCCCCTAATGCTATGTTTATTCGCCATCGTTTATATAATTAATTGGCCAAGTTCACATGTTGCTCATGGCACCCCGCCAAGGCATTAGCTGTCTTCATACAAACGGGTAGAATATTAATAAAAGGAGCGATTTATAATACAAAATTACAGCTTGACGGATCTTTTACGGTTAGGGAAAGTTGCCAACAAATATTGTTTAACGTGTGATTTTCAACACAGTGTGATTTTTTTGGAACTATGCACCGGTAAATATTATTTTTACTTAAATAAAGTGTTACAAAAATACGTGTAAAGCAGACTGTTGTAAGGAGTCAATTTATAATAAGTATTTGCAAAAAAAGCCATTAAATCTCTTGTTGAGTTTGTAAACCTTTTTGCATGAAAAATTTAAAATTCGTCAAAGAATACACTCTGTTAAATAATCTGTGATAGTTAAAGTTCTATTTAGTGGCAGCTTACTAGAATTTACAATAGTTTCGCTTTAGTAGCTTACATTTTTACTCGGTTTTTGTATCACGTTGTATGCTCATCATTAGTAAAAAATGTGTGTCGTTACCAGAATGATATAAAAACTGTTAACTGTGTTTCTTACTCCTCTGGATTCCTTACGATGTTTTCCTTTACCGAATAGCTCGTAATAGGCCGGCCACATAATAACGGAATTCCGTTTCGGAGTATCGAAACAGAATATCCGAACGCAAGAAATCCATACACATCTATGGATGGGCCACACACAGCCGGTAGTTTTCCTTTCGGAATTTCGAACGGAAAACTTCCCTCTGTATGTGGCTTGTCCATAGATTTATATGGATTGACTGCATTCGATATTCCGAATCGAGATTCCGAAACGGAATTTTTCCGTATGTAGGTGCCGGCCGTAAACATCAAATTTGATTTTGCACATAAAATATAATACATTCTGCTACGTTATAATATTTTTAACAAAGACAAAACTCAAGAATATATCCAGAAAGTGGCCAAACATTACAAAAAAATCTAAAAAAGTATCGACGCAAAAAAAGACAAAAACCCACACCTCACAAGTACGTACTTAGTCCCAACTTATACCTAAATGAGTATTTTATTGTCCACCGGCCGACCAAAACAAATAACCCAAAACACAACACCAAATAAATATACCGGTATTACCTAAAAAAAGACCGGAATATTCAATAGCCTCTTAGCGCCGGGTAAGATATTTTTGGTATCGCTTAAGCCTACTCGTTGGTATCGATGGGTCTTAGTGATACCGTGTGCTGTCCTTTTTAGGGTTCCGTTATTCAGATGGAAAATGGTTCTACAGGGTGGCCAGAAATTAATTGTAAACAATTTAACCAGTGGTTGGGATGCCACCGCTCTCTTCGCGCGACTGCTCGTGGTCGATGAATCTGATACCGGCACAACTACCGGTGCGCGTTTGGCAGCAGCAGTCGCCGCGGCTCCTAGATGAAGGGCTACGAATTAGCCCGAAACATGTCTAGCTTTGTTTTGTCTATGTAGCGTTTTGAGTGCTCTGCCTACCCCGTTTGGGAATACAGGCGTGATTGTATGTATGTATGTATGTCTAGCTAAATTTGATTTATAAAACGTGACTTATTCGTTAAATTTTCAACATGAGTGAGTCTCACGGTAGTTTAATGTTTAATGTCGGGTACACGTGAAAATCTCTGTAGATTATTTCGTGAAAATTTTCATTTTTGTCCTTGTGGGAGTCCAATGTTTCATCGCTTTTCGGGTCATTGCGCCCTGTGTTTTACCTACCTTACGTCCCGTACGCAAGTCCCGTCAGTCGGCGCGTATGCAACTGCAATCTTTCGATATTGCGATGGTACGCTACGCGGTAGACTTAGAGCTGGAGTACAAAAAACTGGGCAATATTTTCAGAATTTGGTATTTTTTTACATACAAATTGCGGAAAAAACTTCACAGAGTTTTCAGACGCCTATACCCGACCACTGGTTAAAATATTTAGGGTCAATATCCGGCCACCTTGTGTGAGTTGCCCGTGTGGTGCCGGGTTAGAATAGCACCTCCCCCTTCCCGTGGGTGTCGTAAGAGTCGACTCTGGGAAAGGGTTAGTGCATTGTAGGCGATGGGCTAGCAACCTGTCACTACAATATCACGTTTAACTCTCTGGTAACCCTGAAATTGCTGAACGTGGCACTGGATTTTTCGAATTCATGTGCCCTGCCTACTCCTCTTGGGAATAAAGGCGTGAGAATATGTATGTATGTGTGAGTTTGTACGGATTCGTTTCACTTTAAATCCAACTCGCACTTGTTCGTTTTATTTTTAGTGAAAGGTACAATACTGTTGTATTGACAAATCTTGCGAGGGTGAAGAGCTGAATTTATATTTGGGCTTCTGTATTTTGCAAGTCAGTTAGCTATAGCAAAATATCTAGTATTTATTTTTAAGGACGCCTTCTGAGAAGCTTGTAAACATCATGAAAATGTCACAAATATTTTGTTAGTTTGATCGGAAACGAAAATAGGAAACGTCTTAAAATGAAACGAACTAAGTCAGCAAGCAAATTTGACCCTAATAAATATGAACTTTGTGTTAATCTGTGTGATTATGGTTAGTTTACTTAGTTGATAGTGAGTGAACCGTTTGAGTTGGTGGTTTTCGATTCTAAATTTCGTAAAAAATGTTCCAATATGGTAGGACAGGACTCAAGTAATTTGATAGAAGGTGCTTACTTTGATAAAAACTTTATGTAAAAACAAAGTATAGCCGTGGTAGCCCAGCGGTTTGACATGTGGCACCTCTCCGTGGCTTGCAGAGGGTCGTGGGTTCGATTCCCAGACTTGCACTTCTTATTTTATCGGAATATATGCGTTAAATTTAATTTAGCATTAATCTCGAGCTACGTTGAAGAAAAACGTGAGAAAACCTGCACAGAGCGACGAAGTAATTTAACGCTGTTTTTGAAGCTGCCAAACTGGACTGGGTCAACGCGGGAAGCTTAAGCCATCTCGTACTCAGAGGATGCCTATGCCCAGGAGAGGAACGTATTAAGGCTGGATTATTACATTAAAAATTAAGTGTTCGTAACAATAAATGCTGTACCAACAAGTACCTTGACTTGGCTCACGAGGTGACCGACATGTGGGATGTGGATTTGACTATCATTGTACTGATAATCGTCACACCAAACTGTCTAATATCGAAGAGTCTCGACCACCACCTTAGGAGACTCTCATTAGACGGCTGGCTCAAGGGTTTGATGCAAAAGGCAGTACTCCTTGACACGGCGCGCATTGTCAGGAGGTTCCTCAGTCTGCAGTCCTAACCGCCGGTAGCTTAGGTCTTAGCCCCGTTGCCGGTGGCGCTCTAGGTTAGGTTTTTTTATAATAACTGTATAATTTGTTATTTATTTTATTCTATTACTTTTGTATAGGTAATTATTATAAAAAAAAACAACCTTAGATGAAAATAAATATATAAGCATAATGCTGTAAAAGCCATTCAACGACTGACACAACTGGTGCTCTCATTCCAAAGCACACCAATTATCATACAAGTAATAAACAGCTCTACATCTAACTTACATCATGCAAAATTACGTTGTACAGTTTTACACGTCAACCGCCACAGATAAGCATGCAAAACAATATAAAACGAGCCCTCACCGAGTTAAAACAGTACGCGTGCCAGTTTAGCCAACATTACGAGGCAAACTGTGTCGCGTGTTACTTATACGTTATCTGTGGGACGCGTCACTTGCAAAAAAGGAAATTTTGCGGCTATTCGACAGTAAATGTACTCGTACAAAGCGTGAATTATTCTCGGTGTTAACTATGTATTATTTCGTATGCTCTGCCTACCCATTTGAGAAGATAAACTTGATGTTTCGTTACAAAATGTTTACAAAATTTTGATACTAAAATAATTATTAGGTACCTACATTAAGTTTTAAAATTTTAAAGTTGAAAGTTGTGATGCGGGGCATCATCTCTAAAAATATCAGTACGTAATTTATAAGCAATAAAGTCACAATCATAGTAAATATTTATGTATATTTATGTTTATCAATTTTATTGATCAGGAGGCACATGCGTTGTCTATTTTAATACTAGGTCAATTGGTGTAAATTCTCGCGATAATAACATACATTTCATACGAAATAAAACACTCGCATGATATGGAGTTAACACCCCACAGGCTACAGTTTAGCCAACATTACGACGCAAACCGTGTCGCGTGTTACTCTCGCATAATCTGTGATAAGCGCACTTGCAGCGAGCGAGCAATCGCGCTAAAAGCCGAGCTCTGATCTGAGCTAGATACGTCTTCAAGACGTAGGGATAGCAGAAAAAGAGCGAGGAAAAAAGCCTTTGACAGGAGCATTTTTACCCAGAAAAAGAGATACGTAGACCAGACTACAAAAACTTTGCTAAGTTACTAGTATATGCCGGTAACTATACCTACTTCTACGAGTGTTGATGTGAATAATTGAATAAGAGATGAACGAATGAATTGAATCAGCGAATTGAACATTAAACTACCGTGAGACTCACTCATCTTATAGAATACGGATAAATCACGTTTTAAATCGAGTTTAGCTCGACATATTTCGGGCTAATTTTTACCTTATATAGTAATAGAGCCTTTCATCTAGGAGCCGCGGCGGCTGCTGCTGCCAAACGCGCACTGTGCGTCACCGCTCTATTCGCTCGACCTCCAGCCAAATCCAAATGTGATGTGCCAAAGTGTCAAAGAAATAGATTAAGATACATTTTAGGCGACATGCTAGCAGTCTGTCACTATTATGGCGAAATGGCGACGAAACGTAAAATAGTCCTGGATTTCTCTATAATATAGCATTTCGTGTACTCTGCCTACCCCATTTGGGAACACAGGCGTGATGATGATGTTTTGTACGTCATGCAACAGACTGAAAATAGTAATATGACCAATTTCAGAAATTGATCAAATTGCTCAACATCCATCCCTGACTGTAACTGTAAAAATGTATACTTATCCCCAAGAAATTTTTACCAGTTAACCGTAGGGCGATTCACATTCGAAACGTGTAGTCGTATAAAATATTACGGTATAACAACAAATACCAATAATAAATATTTAAGGTTGCTCCCATATAAAAAAAAAAAATGTAGTTTGTGGTGCGGATTTTTCTGCCAACGCTACGCCGGACGGTCGTTAGTCGCATTGTAAACGACAGCGCATTATACCTGCTCGATCTAAATCGCAACTTTTAATGATCTACTGTCCTGAGAGATAAAACCTCTTTGAAAAATAGTCTCACAGGGTTTATGGTAGTGCCTATACTTAGTGTGAAGTACATACATACAAGAATTCATACAATCACGTCTATGTTTTCAGATGGGGTAGGCTGAGCACATGAAACGTGACATAGAGAAAACCATGGTTAGGACTATTTCACGTTCACAGCCTCTTAGATACACGATGGGCCCCAAATCAGTACAAAACGCGTCGAGTTAACCTCAATATAAACACGTGGGTAGGTACAGTCACCAGCATTAATATCTGCCACGACGGAGCGTGCAAAAATGTTTGACACGTCCTACTGCCCTTAGTATTAGAGTCGTATCAGATGTTTTTGCAGCCTTATTGTATCAGATATTGATGCTGGTAACTGTACCATCGCGAATAGGGCTTGTTGAGCCACTTACCTATGTTTGTAACTTGGTCGTGTTATACTAATCCAATAGCTGACATCTAGTCGGTCACATCGGTCATTGATTATACGTCTAAATTGCGAATAGTGGCAAGAGGCTCAACAATCCCGGTTCGTGACTGTACCTATCCGATTTGTTCACTATGAGTGAGTCTCAAGGTAGTTCTATGTCTATGACCTTATAATGACACAGAGTTTTATAACAGACTGTATAACTCAAGTTAAACTATCAAAACAATCCAGCCTGCGCCTCTATATTACAATTATGCAGCAAACCAACTAACATTAAAGTTGTACCTCTATTCGCTAGCTCAAGCTTGTATAAATAGTAAATAGGGAGAAAACATACAGCCAGTGTTTACTCAACAGTGCAAATCTCTTGTGTGAGTTGGACAAACTTTTTGCCTTTGCTGTGCGCATAATGTTGTTATAATACCTATTATTAAAAAGGTGGCCACTTTTGAATGCAAAGTTATAAGGAGCCTATATTTTGCCTGTTTTCTTAGGGTTCCGTATCAAAAGGAAAACTCTAATAAGATTACTTTGTTGTTCACTCTATAAGTACTTTTTTTTTCAGAAACGCGTTGATAAAAGATCTAAAATAATTGTTATGACGGAAAACGTATCTGACAAAAATATCTGTCAAACGTCTCTTCTTTCTCGATTTCTCATATCTGAGGGTCGCGACACCAGTTAGTAACTTGGTTTACCAGAGCTCTCCATTCCACTCTATCTGCCAAACGCCATCTCTGTCAAACATATCAGGCTAAAAACGTATCTGACAGATAATACTGTGGCATATTTATGCCATGACATCTAAATCTCAAAGCAAAGAGGTTACAGATCAAACCTTTAGCCTATCACGGCTTTTTACAGTTAACATACATTTTCAGCCTTCTCTGTGTGGAATTCGGTCCCAGGCATAACATCTACCTGGAGAGAGATCTCTCTATCGAAGTCTTTCCTATAGTCTAATTCTAAACTCGACTCCTCATGGTAGTCACAAAATTCACTTCAAAGTGAAATCATAAAAGTAATCAACCAAGACAATTTCAAGTACATTAAAAACCATACCCGCCATTTTGAATCGAAGTCTTGCCCGCTCTAAATCTTTACACCTAAGCGTCCAACGTAACACTTTGGCGTGATTGCCAAAACTATCCGAACAGAAACCCGTTCGATACACGCCAGACCCTTCATTTGAAACAATGGCAGCCTCCGCAGTCATAAAGTTGTCGAAACTCATTTGCAGAAATCTCTGAGTGGCCAATGTTCGAAAAATACTTTCTACCTATCAGGGTCTTGGGGGGTGGTACAAGATTTTGTTTGTTAGAGAAATAATAGCCATTTATTTTTGATGAGAAATTCTGAGTGTTGATAAGATTACTGATTTGCTTTACGTTTATACAAGAATGTACGTTGTCAATCTCGGCAGGACTAAATGGTAATTAATTTGACAAGTCGATACCAAAGTTGCTTTAAGATTATAATGCCAGTCGAAACTCATGGCCATACACGTTTGAAGCCAATCGAGTTAATGATTTCCCAATCATTCATTTTGTGTGAGCAAAATGACAGTTGTGGATTTTGTTACAGGAAAACATATCGTGACACTCGGAATCAATCGGAATCAATTTTTTGTCAACGTCAAGCCCATGTTGATTACAAGAGAAACACGATATAATTTTGCCTAAATGGATAATGTTATCATCTTTAACATTTCCAATTACGTCATCAAAACTCAAGACACCTAATTTAGACGTAACCTTGATCAAACCAGAACGACTTTACCAATCACTTTAGCGTTATGGTTATCTTCCTTCCTCTCTTCCCTTGGTCCACACCCCGCCAATCCCACGGGAGCGCGCCGTTTGCTTTATCTCTAATACTCCCTTTTTATCTCGAACGACTTGACTGATCTACCTCATTAGGTATGCCTTCATAGCACCTTGCTCAGAGGCAATCAGAGGTGCTTACCAGTCTTTTACTTCTGTACTCTCGTCTAATGTTACGTCTACTTTATCTATACATTTAGTAGCGTTTTTTTTTAAAGGGTCACTTTGGTGTCTGTTCGTCTGCCTGACTGTCATGACATGACCCATTTTCTCTATAACGCGTGGAGGTATTCAACTGAAATAATTAGAAAATTTTACTGTCGTTTAGAGCTGAGAAAAAAAAAGATTTCTCACCAAAAGATTATGCTGTTTATGCCCCAAATTTCCGCAATTTTTTACAGTCGCAAGGGAATAAAATTCATGTGAACCCGGAATCTTAATATTTGGTACAAAGCAACAGTGCCGTAACTAGGGGGGTGCCAGCGGTGCCCAGGCACAGGGCGCAGACCCTGGAGGGGCGCAGAAATTACCAGACCAGTACCTTCAAGGGGGCAGTTTTGAAAGCTAAATAAAAGGCTAGTTACGGCACTGCAAAGCAACGTCTTAAAGCACAGAATAGATGAAGGAAAAATTGGTATTACAAACTTATTTTGCAGTTGGCGTACTTTGCCGATTTATGCGGACAAGTTTAGTAAGAAGATGACGGCTAAATTAAGCTTTTCTTTTAATTCGTTATCCACATTTTGTTATTGCTTGATAACAACTAACGTTAGATGCGGTAAAGAAACCTTAGTCCGACTCGCACTTGACCGATTTTTTATTTAATTAGGTGTTGCTTTCTGGGACTTTCCCCTATTTTTATTTATTTTTATTTATTTATTTATTGTAAAAATGTTTACATGACATTACAGTTTTCACTAATGCGTCACGAAACTTAGACTAATTATTATTATTTAAAACAATAACAATCGAAACACAAATTAATGAAATATAAGAATGAAACATATAAAAATATAAAAATATTCAGGGATTTTTAAAAAACGGTTTCGTCGCTACCCTAAAACGACGGAAGACCACACCCTCTGGCCAGAAGTCGGAAGTCTATAGAAAAGGGTTCGTCAACTTTGTTGGTGACCTTAGAGCTGGTAGTTTTCTTGGGCAAAGGATTGGTTGCCATCCAAAAATGGAACGCTACCAGCTCATTTGGCACCAAGCCTAAGGGTTTTTTTCCGAAAATTCAATTAAATTTTTAAGTTTAGACATTAAGGGCCGATTTTTCAATCACCAGATAAATTTATCTGCCAGTTAAAATTATTGCTATCCTTTTTTCGCGTCATATAAAAGAAAAGTGACAGCCAACATTTATCGGACAGATATATTTTATCTGGTGATTGAAAAATGAGCTCTTAGTCAAACTAATATTAAAAAGGCGAAAGTCTGTGTGAGTATGTTTATTACTTTTTCACTAGTAAGCGGCTGGAATAATTTAGGTAAAATGTTGTATGCAGGAAGCTATTTTTCATTCCAGAAAATGCATAGTTCCTGCGGGAGTGGAAATACCGAATAATACGCGGAGTTTTAACATAATTGTAATTTAGAATATTTTATTTGTATCCAGCTTTATTTATTATGTGTTTAAGTGTGTTGTTGCCTAAAATATACATACATACAATCACCCCTGTGTTCCCAAATGGAGTAGGCAGAGCACACGAAACGAGACATAAACAAAACCATGATTATGACAATATCACGCTTTGCAGCCACTTCTAGCATTGTTTTAGGTCTGCAAAGATGGAAGAGGTAGAATAGTCACATGTTGCTAGCCTGGCGTAAAGCGTACCTAAACCTATTTCCTTAGTCGCCTCTTACGACATCCACGGAAGTGGCGAGGTGTTATTCTATCCCGACACCACACGGCCTAAAATATACCTTAACGTATCCTTAGTTGCCTTACGACTCTTGGAAGAAATGGAGAGCCATAATCAAAATTAAACCTCGTATAGAATATATCACACATGGCATCCAAAGCAAATAACCCAAAGACAAAAATAAAAACATTGATCAGATTACGGAGTAATCCCCAAGTATACTGAAAGCGCAGGAAAAGCTGAATCATTAAAAAAGCAATTACGTACAATAAAAACAAAACAGCCGGATGTAGGAATCACTCTAATTCCTCCAGAGAATCGGCTCATCCCGCCTTCCGGATATACTGGCGTATAAGTATACGACGACGATGTACATTGCGGACTTTCTTACACCAATATATGTTTTGTTTTATCTACATCTATAGGTTGAAGTGGCAATAGGCATGGGGACGAAAAGTGCTCGACTCGAGACCCCGAACCAGCGACAAATTACCTACATTAGTAAACATTTGTGTATTATAAAGTTGATATTGATACTACAAATAACATTCAAATTTCAAACACCTTAATAAAATCAGGACGATGATTGAAAGAAGAAAATAAATTATTTCGGCGGTCGCTGCGGTTGGCGATGCGAGCCTCTGACGTCGATACTCAATTGTTTGTGGATTTCCGTTTTGCCGCCATTTTACTCGTTATTTGTACGTACAAATAACGATGTTTATTAATATTTATTTATTTGTATTCATACACATCACATACATACATATTCTCACGCCTGTATTCCCAAGAGGGGTAGGCAGAGCACATGAATTCAAAAATCCAGTGCCACGTTTAGCAATTTCAGGGTAACCAGATGGTTAAACGTGATATTGCAGTGACAGGTTGCTAGCCCATCGCCCACAATACACTAACCCTTTCCCAGAGTCGACTCTTACGATACCCACGGGAAGGAAGGTGGAGGTGCTATTCTAACCCGGCACCACACGGCATCCATAAAGTTATGTAAAGATATGAATGAACCTCTACTTAACTAGGCATCCAAAGCATTCTAGATTTCCATTAGCCACTTTTGTACTTTACCATCTTGCCTGCATTTTTTTTTATTTTCTTTGCGCAGTATTTTTTTACTTATTTACTTACTAAAAATTTACCATTGGTCGGTCTCATTTCATACACATCACGCGTTTATTTTGATATAGTAGTTAAAAAATAACCAGTAAATACTATAAACGCGCAATGTACACCGCCCCCCGCAATCTCAACACGCATTTGTCACTTACAGCATCGTTGTTTGCTATCTTCCTTATTAACTCACTTAATATGGCCGAGCTTAATACAGTCTTTGTGCTATTTAGTTATCTGAGTCTGTTATGTTCACATAACACGTTTACTTCGTTGGCGAGTATTCTTTACAGTCGCATTTCGTATTTCTGTGCCTTTAATTTAATGTGAACTTGTAGGTATGACTTTATGAAACTAAATCAAACAGTAAGGGTACCCACTGAAAATTAGTGATGCAATAGGATGTTTATTATTGGATATTGTTATCGATTGCTATGAGTACATTATCAAAAAATAGTAAAAAGTGGGTTTTCGTCTATCATTTTTGTAGCGGATAAAAAACCACATCCAATTCAAATGCTGTGTGGCGTCGAATTATTTTTTATTTAACCTTTAACTGTGGACGTTCTTTTTTTGTCACACTACCATGGACGCGCGGCCTCACAGACCGCTGTATTTCATGGAAAAATTATTTATTAGATGCTCGTATTTTTAATAGTTTATTGTTATTATTATCAACTAGAGGTCTCAATCTTACAGATTTGACATGTATTTAACCGAAACTTATTTTATTTTTTATGAATTTTAACAAATTATCATTTTAGGGCACTTTCAGACTAAATTTTACCTTACAATCATCTAAAATATCTTTAAATCTAAGGTTTAAGGAACATAAAAACCAAAAAATTAACATCTCAAAATAAAATAAAAGAAAACTGACAATGGTTCAATATTGGTTACATTATTGGCAGTCTTTGCATAAGGGCTTGGAATAATGTTCAGATTCAGAACTGGAATTTCTTTCACAAGTAAGGTTCCCTACAAAACTGGGAGCTTCTACAACTTCCCCTTGGTCACTTTCATAATTTTGTATGTGATCCTCTTCAGATTAAACAGTCAACAACCTTACCTTCAACATCGGATTGGTCCGACTCCAAAAGTAGTTCGTTTACTTCATTTTCTAAAGTAGGATCATCAACTCGCAATATTTTGCTTGGCCTCTATTGCAGTGGCGATTTTTGGGGTCGTTTGGATCTTATTAGTATTTAATGTATTATTTTCTGACATTTTGAACCAACCTAACCTCAAACAAACACAGTATTGATAAGAAATATAATGTATTGCAAATATGGACCCGACGTCTCACAGTCCGCGACAAAAGTTTAAAGTCAAATTACTCTTCCGATTTGCAGCCATTGACGCAATATCCTTCTTCAACAGTCGTTTCGTTACTAAAACCGAAGCTACTGAGCGCGTCAGTAGTGAGGGGGACGGGGAAGTACGTGAACACGAAAATTTAAAACTGCGAGCGGTCTATAAGACCGCGTGTCCATAGTTAAAGGTTAATACCTATCCCGATTTATATTCTGTTCACGTCGTAAAAGTTGGCTGAGGATTAAGAAGATTAAGGTACATTTTAGACACAGGCTAGCAACTTGTCACCATTATACCTATTTTGTCAATATAGAACTTAAAAATTCTTGTATAAGTGGACCGGCCAACTTAAAACCTAAAAATGAGAAGTGGCCAGTGGCCACTGACTCTTATTTGTCACTCACGGTTTTGTCTATCTAGCGTTTAGTGCTCTGCCAACACCATGTAGGAACACAGGCATGGTAGTTGTAGAGATAGGATAAGTGTAATTTTTTAAGATATTATTTACTTAACTCTACATTCGTAAAAAAATGACACATCGAATTTTGTCTTTCAAGCGTCGCTATGTAGTTTTTAACAGCTGCCTTGACTACATTCAAGTTGTATTCAATTTCAAATGTAATCTAAATTTTTACCAACCTCGCCCCTTTTTAATCACTCTTTTCCCAGGACGCCTATTAAACCCTAAACTCGAAATAATTAACCCGAACAAAAAATCTATTTCGCAAAAATTAAAATAACCAATCACGGGACCGGGTAATTGCTGGCCATCATTCTTGATTTCGGTTGGTTCATTGCCCTCAAGGCATTTATTTCTTTGGCCCTAAATTATTATTTATTGCACCCTATTTCATCGTTAAGGCGAATAAGTTTCGGGTAATTGCGTTGTACTGGTGGGGTTATTTTTAGCTTGTATGTAGGGCAAAATTAAAACTGTTTTATCTGTTAAGTGTCGGGTATACCTTTCAGTTACTTCTGTGGATGTCTTAAGAGGCGACTAAGGGCAGTTCACACCGAGACGACACGCGACGAGACGCGGCGCGACGATGCATAAAGAGGCCAGAGGTTTCGCGCTGCGCAGCGCGGCGCCGCGCTACGTCTCGAGGCGTAGCGCGACGTACCTGAATGCTCACAATGAAATGTGAACCTTGTCGTGTAGCGAATAAAGTATATTTTAAGTTGGCAGCGCTGCGCGCGCAGCACCGCTCTCGCACACCGCGCGCGTGGCGGCGTAGCGCTACGCCGCGCTGCGCCGCGCTACGTCTCGAGGCGCTGCGCCGCGCTACGTCTCGAGGCGCTGCGCCGCGCTACGTCTCGAGGCGCTGCGCCGCGCTACGTCTCGAGGCGCTGCGCAGCGTTACGTATTCTGAATACTCACAATGAAATATGAACCTTATCTTGTAGTAAATAAAGTATATTTTGAGTTGTTCTATTAAAAATTTTCGTGCCGCGCCGCGTCGCGTCTCATCTCGGTGTGAACTAAGGAAATAGATAGACGTCACGTTTTGTGTACTCTGGCTACCCCATTTGGGAAAACAGGCGTGATGGTATGTTTGTCGCTCCTACTCCCTTTCATATCTCTAACTGTCCCTTTAGCACGACAGGGCGCGAGTAGAGATACGCGCGAGATAGACTGTACCTGTCACTGTCTTACTAGAGACGTCAGAAAGTGACGGGTAGACTATCCCGCGCGCGACGCGACTAGAGCGTGTTGTCGTGCTAAGCTTAAAACCCTGTGTTACCAACTCACCCGTTAAGGTAGATTATAATTGAAAACGAATCTTCATTGCAAACCTTGTTTTCACTTCTGACAGCCTGTTCGTTCCTATGCCTACGTGCTGGCTAAGTGATGCTATCGATATGATATGACGAGCAAATCGATAAAAGAGTCTTCATAAATTAAAACGCAGTATCTCACAAAAAAAGGAATTGAAGGTTGAAGAAAGAAATTAATTGTGTACAACGATCGTACAGTCAAGGACTTTAATTCATGAGCCACCATGGAACCAATTCAAAGTAAACGTCATAGTGACATCCCATTAAGTATCAAGGGAAATTGTAGTGATTTTTTCTTTGAAAAGGTTCTATGGTGGCTCATGAATTAAAGTCCTTGATCGTACGTTTCTCCAATAAAGCTAAGAAATAGAGTTCAATACTTGTTCATAATGTTATTTTGTTTCGATAAATTAATATTTGGACTTTTCATAGAACTTGGCACTCATTTAGACCTCCATTCTTTTTGAAGGGGAAGACCACTCACAGCCAAGTATAATTTTTTGTATTGAACTAGGCTCTCCTTTTTTAAACTTATATTTTTGGTGCAATGAAACACAAAGGTACATGTTTCTTAATGTAAGCCATCTGCTTCTTAGATCTCAATGTAATTTGAATGTAAGTAAAAATAGTTTAAAGCAAGACAAGAAATATGTCGTTGTCAATCTATTGAAATCTTATAAAACTGAGTTACCACCTACCACCTTCGGAGGGAGAAAATGTCTTTACGAATGTCACTCCAGGAAGAAATTCAAAGTACTGATGCCTCGGAAACTGGCTTAGGTAGCCAGAGGGGTCTCAACGTTGACTTGTGAAGGGTACGTATTGAGAAGATGTTGCTCTGAGTGATCCAGTTAGAGTTCGAAAAAGGTAATGTTTTTTTTGTGATGATACTCCTAATAATTTTACTGAGTGTTGACTGACTCTTAGATTAGATAAAATTACATTATTTATTTCGTTTTGAAAAACACGCTTTTCAATCTCCCATCTAAATAACTCGGACTATCAAATTCTCCAATAAAAAAAATCTAATTAGTTAATATTACAAAACACTTCTAATCAATGTCCCAGCGCCACCAACCTAATGAAAGAGCTCTCCAAGCGCCTGGTTGATGCAAACGGAGACCGAAGAGCTGGCAGCTTCCTCGCTCAACATATCAGCATTGCGATACAATGAGGAAACGCTGCCAGCGTCTTTGGAACCATGACTCGTGGGTGCCCATTTTTAATTTATATTTTTCATTAATATTTTTATTTGGCACATGTACATAATAATAATTGCAGCTTCTAATTATCATCTTGTAGTTAGTCATTTCTTCTACTCATAGTTCGAAGACACCTCAAACCCCTCCTCAACTCAACCTCCAATAAGAAAAGAGCTCACAAAAAAACTTTGCTTCGCGCTCGAAAAATCACAACCAATTTGGGAAGCCGAAAGCAATTTGTTTTAAAGTCAAACCCAAACAATGGGAAACAGGCAATTGATTTAATGGGTCGACGTACCCCATGGACAGGCGATTAGGGATGTTTTGTCAGAATTTTCACCCTTCTAATAATTACAAATGGTTTTTTCAGAGCTTTGACAAAACAGCTATTATGGGTTTTCCGGTCGTCTTATTGTTGATTTAATAAGCCAGCACAGTGTTTGTTCATTCGACGCTGTTTTGATACTCTTTTGTCATTTGTCGGCATTTGACTCTTTGGTGTTGAATTTTGTGTTGTTTCGATTGTAAACGGGGTAATGCGGTGCGCTTTGATTGTGGCTTGTGCTCTGATTTAATTATTATATTTGTCACTTTTGTTCTCTTTCATCTCTGAATTGTGTTGTGACTGTTTAGGTATAACGGCATGGCATAATTTGCTGTTTTCCGTGTGGGTTCACAATAGCTCCTCTACATTTCTTACATGGATGTCGTATAGGTTTAGGTATGCTTTAGGCAACAGGCTAGCAACATGACATAATTATTATACACCTATTATAATTATCTCTTTCGTCAATGTTTCAACCTAAAGTTATGCTAAAAGTAGGAATGAAACATAAACTAGTAGTTTTGACAATGTAATGTTTGTGTGTGTTTCCTACCCCATTTGGGATTGCAGGTGTCACGTATCTATGTACGTATGTATGAATGTAACTGTGATACTGAATTCAAATGTTTGACTTCGTTTCATAATTTATGAATCTGCTGTCTCCTGGACACTAGAATGTCTAGAATTCACTACTAGGGCTTCACTAGGCACATTTACCTTCGATCACATTTTAATGGAATGATTATTGTAAATTTTTCACATTCACATTACAATATATAAAAGAGTTTAACTAAGTAATAATAATTTAAAGATATTTTATGACGTCTACTGGTTGATTTTTTGTCGCTATCACAGTGTCATCAACGTGATAGAAATAAGACCACCTTTAGGTTTACTAAACTCTTCATAACAAGAGTAACAACCAGTTTTTTCATAAAGTCACAACTTTATAAAAATCATCCCTTAATGCACGTGATTGACTTGTCCGACCGTGTTTCTTATCGTTCCATCCAACAGCCCTTATTCACTTGTCAAGTTATTCAAAAAATAATTTGCATCAGTTAAAATAAAACTCACTCCATTTATTAAAGCGGCCTGAGAGAAGGCGAAGAATTTTTCTTGAAAAATATTTGGTTTGCGACAATATGGACTTCTTAACGATCTTTTAAAATTTGACCCGGATTTTCCGGGGATTTTTATTTCACTGTTTTCTTGCCGTTAAACCTTTAGTCGGCTTCTTTTCTCTCGAATTACGTTTGAAAATTTGATGTTTTTTTTTTCAAGAATATCGACACGGTTAATTGCTTAGATACCGTTGATCCAAGAATATCCCGTTTCTTAAGACTTTGCAATTTTTTTTGGCAAAAGAAATTAGGCCAAGTTTAGTATCGTTTCGGAAGATAAGTGAAGTCACTTAGAGTCATCTCTAATGTTAGATACCCGCCATCATACACTTTTCAGGCTTTTTGTTAGGCTTCCTTACCCAAAGGGTAAAAATGGGACCTTACTGAGACTTCGCTGTCTGTCTGTCAGTCTGTCACCAGGCTATATCTCACGAAACGTGACAGCTAGAAAGTTGAAATTTTCACAGATGATGTATTTCTGTTGCCGCTATAATAACAAACAGCTACTAAAATCAAAATAGTAATTATTAAGGGGAGCTTCCATAGAAAAAACGTGTTTATTTTGCTGTTTTTGTTACGGAACCCTTCGTGCGCGAGTCCGACTCGCACTTGGCCGGTTTTTTTAGCAGGCCTCAGAATTAATAATTTTAATTAAACACCAAATGTAAAATTACTTAGAGCTGTAAATTCTGTGGTGAGATGGAGTTCCATACTAAGACGAGTTCTGTAAATTAGTTTGATCGACATTTTTAGATTATCGCTTCGAGTGGAAATGAGCCGTTTCGCGGCGAGCGCCCAAATGACTACCTGTGAGCAATCCTCGCCACTCTTGACGTTACTTCAACAACTAGGCGCTCGTCGGAACACGGTGCCTTGTTACTTAAAAGGTTATAAAAATAAAAAACATAGTTCCGTCTTTAACTCGTATAATGTAAAAAATTGTAAACCAAAAATACCAAACTGAACAAATATTTTGTGCAATACTCCTAAACCGCAATCAATACGAAAAAATCCCGTCGATACGTCACCCTCAGTGCAGAGGGAACAAACCCAGTTGAAACGTAAGTATCTACAGATGGATGTGACATTTCGATAAATAAAACTGGAAATATAGGCGGGGAAAAAGAAAAAGTTCCCGTCTTCACTATAAAGCGCCGTCCTTTGTATCGGCCGGAATTTATTTGTTACCATCAATCTTCCTCCTGTTGTATAGGAGCAATCTTTATAATGGCTATATTTAATCCGTTTATTGGTACTTTTAAAAGTATATCAGGCCCTTTGCACATCATCATCATCTCTGCTATGAAACTTTCACTGTTGAACATACCTGTATACAGTTCATCCTTCTTGCGATATTTGGCTTTAGGAACTTAAACATACTCAAACTGTTATAAATACAATGACACATTCCTTGCTCACCACTCGGATCCGAGTGAGCGTCTAGTAAATTTTGTATGAGTCAGTAAAACACCGGCGCTTGCGGCGAGTCGACGTGCTTTGCGCGGCCACTCTGGCAATATAGTCAGGTTACGAAAAAGTTTTGGCTCCCAGCTATGGATTTTTAATATTTTGTTGGCAGAGAATGTGTTAACCCTTAATTTGGCAATGACTCGAATGTTATAAAGTGGAAAATTTTATTGAATATATTGAATGTAGGGTATTTAAAGAGTACCCAAAAAATAATGAAAAAAAAAATTACTTATTACTTTTCAAAAAAAATTATGTCCGTCACAGCGGACGTTGCCAAATACTGAGAATTGGTTTGACAAATTCTTATGTCCGCCGAGCCGGACATTGCCAAATACTTAGTAATAAAAAACAATAATTTAAAAAGGGAAAAAATATTAAGAAATCAGAGTTTTACTGTTTTTTACTACAAAAATCTATGTAATACTTTCTGGTTTGCCTTTTAGTTTCAAAGCAGAGTCCTATGTTACAGTTTACAGAGTTTTTTTTCCAGTACATAGGTACAGCTGCCCTTAAGTTTTTCCCTCAATAAAAAAATGTCCAACGTAATCAAATCCCACGGAATTAACTGGTCGAATTTGTAATTGGCCTTTGATGCTACATTTCTGGTTTTTTTTTCCGATGAGCCGTTCTGTTGGACTTAGTTAAAGCGACAAGTAACGGCACGTCCCAATATTCAATTTACCGATGACATAGCTTACTGGAGATGAAAAACAACATAAAGCCCATGGATTATCGACATCGTTCCATTTCTCATAAGCTAAACCATCGACAGATTAAATACTGGGCCTGGCGCTACCTAAGTCCTAGCAAAACTTTTTAGCATTTGAATGCACCTGTTTCAGGTTACAGTAGGTATTTTCTGTACAAAAGCCAGCCAATATGTATTCGTATATGTCAAGGAGATGGGTAAAGATACTAAGCTACCATATTTGGTTTAACCAAAAGAAAGTGTTGGTGATAATTAGAGATAATTATAGAGGAGTATTTTCAATCAATTAATTTTTGTCGGCTGATATTTCACTGCCCTCTAATTCAGCATGATTTTTAGATACAAGTACCAAAATTTTAGCAGCACGGCCCAACACCACTCGCTGTTTGGAAGCGAATAAAATTCTAAGCATACATGTACTCATAAAAATACCAACATTCACATTATCACCAAAATAATAAAAAAAACGTTAAAAATACAACGTGTCCCTAGCCTATGGACACAGAATGAAAACCCTAGCAATACTGCTTCTCACAAATGCAGTGAAACAGTTTTTGTTTTAATTAGACGTAAAATAAAAAAAATATTTTTTTCTAACAAATTTAATTCCATATAATCAACAAAAAAAGGATCACTCTGTATTATTATTGACATAAAGAAGACGAAAAGACACGTCAGTGTGAGTGTAACACGCATGTCAAAGTCAACGGCAGGGATATGTGTGCGTGCAGGCAAGCAGGCAACATACACGATCGCAAATAGCAGAATTTTTGATTTACCAGCAATAATGGCCTATTATGTATTTGAAATCTATTACTAAACGATCGAACTAGCAATTACCTATCAAAATTAAAATTTGCAAATGTAGGATAAAAGTAATTAATGAAACCAAGTTTATATAAACAGCATTTATTTTATTAAATAAACAAAAATTAAAAAATTAAAAATTTGAAATGGTCAAAACGGCTAACGTTTCTTAGTATGTACATGTGTAAACAGCGCCTCATGTTGCTCTGGACCTTCTAATTTCTATGATGTTCACATCACTTGAGTAAACTTCGTCCTTCACAAAACCACACAAAAAAAATCTGATCAGGTGTCAGATCCGGAGATACACATAACCATTTCGTGTAAAGGTATTTTCATCCGTCCAAATTACGTCTGATAAAAAAGAAGGGGTTTCTACGAACTTCTCCTGCAACTACTCTGACAATATTCCACTCTCACTGATCTGTTGCAAGACAAAAGCGGTTGTACTTAGCGAAATTTATAAGGGTGTCACTTTTCTCGTTTCAATATTGCATGAACAGCGTTACGGTGAACATTAAAACGGCGAGCCGCTCGCCACAAGCTAGACGTTGGCGTTCGGCGAAAGTATTCCAGAATACGCTGTTCTTCCCAGATAGGCAATTGGCGGGTTACAGCTCCTTCGCGGTACGTCTTATAGCGAGGTTCCCATTCTGATTGCACTCCCCATAAATGAGAATAAAGTCCCATCCTTTCAAACTACTTTTCATGAGTAAACATTGAAAAGTGTGGCAACGTGACATTAGTCAGTGTCACTTGATTTAAAAGAAAACCATGCAGTTACCACAGAGTTATGGTTATGGTGAACTTCTAAAGAGTATTTACTTCGAAATTGTTATTACAGTTCTACAAACTGTTCAAAAGAGATTGGATTAGCCACATAAATGCGTTTTAATTAACACAGTGTAAATAAAGGGTGCTCCAAAGGCCAAAACTTTAAAATCATTGTTTTCTCTATAAATACTGAACCGATTGTTTTAATATTTGGCATATAAGTCAAAAATACCCTAATGAACGTGTAGTATTCGTCTATGTCCATAGGCTAGGGACACGTTGTATATAACACTGTTACATTGGCAAAGTCCGCTGCGGCGGACAAAGATCATTTTATTTCAGGTATCGTTCATTTGGCATTGTCCGGTGTGGCGGACAACATATTCAAACAATGATTAGAAGAGGAAAAAATAATGAAATGCATCGACATAAAATGCATAATGCAACAATTACTTCCTAGAGTTTATTATTTGCACACCAGAAACAGACTTTATAATAAAGAAAACGAAAATAAACTCTAAATTATGTTGTGAAAAACAGTTGACGTGCGACGCAGTGCTATTTTATGAAACCACAGTCAAACGACTGCTCCCAGTACTCAAATAGTAATTTTATGTCAAATGTCAATTGTTAAACTATAATTTTCCTTTTGAAAAATGGAATTCAAATCTCCTCAAAGACTCCTATATTTTTTTATATGAGTTGTCCGTCCCACCGGACTGGATCAAATTAAGGGTTAACTTCAATCCGAGTGGTGTTGGTTAATGATTCATCATCATCAGCCTATATACGTCCCACTGCAGGGCACAGGCCTCCTCTCAGTATGAGAGGTTAATGATTAAACATCACTAACTTTAGTTTGGTTTATAATTTCTTTATTTATTCTGTGGATGTCTTAAGAGGCAACTAAGGATATGGGTTAAGCTATGCTTTAGCTTTGGGCATCAGGATAGCAACCTGTACCTATTACTCTCCTTTACCTAACTTTAAATCTAAAATAGAGATACAAGTGGCTGCAAACGTAAATAAAACATGGTTTTGCCTATGTAATGTGTGTGTTATGCCTACATCATTTGAGAGAGCGTGATGTTTTTTTTTAAACAAATTTTTCATCTACGGACTCGTGGTCCGTACCTTGCTGATTTAAGAATTTTTTAATTTTTTATTTTAGGTTAAACTGTGCGCTCCGCGTAAAGACACAGAAGTTTTACAAATTATTAAGCTCTTAAAATTAATTACAACTAGAGTTTTTTCCTTTTTTTTTTGTTTACTTTTTCTTTTTCCTCTTCAATGTTTTGATCATAATAATGTTTTTTTCTTTTTTTTTTCTATCTCTCCATTCTGGGAGCGTGATTTTTATGTCCATAAGTTTCACTTTAACCTGACAGATCTGATAAGCAATTTGAGGAGTCCACAGTCAATGAAACTGAATAAAATTATGTAATGAATGTTAGCAATAATATTTATTCCTGGTTTTGTGTATATTATTTTCTAATTAGTTCAGATTTATTGTACAAAATACTCATTTTGATTCAAATAACACTGGTGCATTTCCGGCGTTCAACCAACCACAGCAGAGCGAGGCTATGATTGGTTGATCGCATGGCGGGTAGAAAAAACCGCGAATTGCATTGTATAAAGTGGCCGGTCTCTAGTTTGAGATGATTCTTACTCTGCTCGCTAGAGAGCGAACAAGTGCCGAATATAAGACATTGTGAGTATAATTGTGAACAGAGACCTATAAAACTGTAAGTAACAAGTTCATGTTGTATCTTATTTGTAATTGCAATTTAACTCTTATAATGTGTATGAATAATATATACTGTATGCAAGTGCTTTAAAGTGTTTATTTTCTACTCATCTCACCCAAGGGCGGCGTTAAATATGAGAAATAATACTACACCGCGCTAGTCTAAACTCCATACAGCTTACATGAATAAAATAAACTGAATAAAACTTAACCGTTAAGGAAAAACAGAGACAGCTGAAATATAAACCCAAACATTAACAAAAGCAACTCACGCAATGGGCCCCAACCTTTCAGTCTCAGCGAAAAGGACATTTAGAAAAGTATTTAAATTTCCTTTCGTAACATCACGGACCGTTAGCAGCGAAGACAAAGTACCTCCCCCCCTCATTATAAATAACTAGGCAGCCGAGGTGTTAGGGGTTGACCAAGGAATTTGCAATTATTCGCTACGGTGCCGCTTAAGGGTGGATTGGTGCGATAATCTTGCAAATCGGATTATTGTTTTGTGAACTTTATTTACACATATAATTGTCCACTGTGCGACGACCTGATCGGTCGTTTTAAAAATTCAGATATTTTTTTAAACAGAATTACTGACAATATCGATAGTATATCTCACAGCTGGACAAAGAACTCTTTCTTCTGCCACTCTGCCACTTCTGTCTTGAAAAGAGTTCAGGCTGTCCTGCCGCCACGAGTAGAGATAAGGGCGAGATACACTATACCTGTCATTGTCTAACAAGAGACATCAGAAAATGACAGATAGACTATCCCGCGCGCGAGACGACTAGAATGTGTTGCCGTGCTAAGCGTACTGCCATCTCCTTTTGAATCTGCCTCTACTCTTTTGGTTCTGAAACCCATTCGGTAACAATTCGTGCTTATCGGTTAGAGAGCATTTGGCAGACAAATGCGGCAATTCCTACTTCAGCTAAACGCTCTTGACACCCAACTTCTTTTGCAATACGACTTTTTGGAGCGCAGTGCTGTGTTTCTGATTTGATCGGTTATTCGAACACCTAGACCACCGTGTGGTGTTGGGATAGAATAACACCTCTCCATTTTTTCTGTGGATGTCGTAAAAGGCGACTAAGGAAACAGGTATGCTTTAGGTGACAGGCTAGCAACCTGTCACTATTCTACCTCTTCCATCTTCCCAAACCTAAAACAATGCTAGAAGTGGCTGCAAAGCGTGATATATCTTAAACGTGGTTTTGTCTATGTCGCGTTTCGTCAGCTCTGCCTACCCCATTTGGGAACACAGGCGTGATTGTATGTATGTATGTATGTAGAATACTGCGCTCCATTGCTCGTTGACACAGCTTGAGCCTGAAGTTTTGAGCTTGTATGACCAAGAATAGCGCCGTAGGTTAAAATGGGAAATGGGTAACATATCAATACATACATACATAGGTACAATCACGCCGATGTTCCCAAATGAGGTAGGCAGAGCACCGAACCGTGACCCACACAAAACCATGATTATGACTATTTCACGCTTCGCAGCAACTTCTAGTATAATTTTAAGTTTGAAAACAAATGGTAGAGGTAGTATAATATTGATAGGTGGCTAGCCTGTCTCCTGAAGCATACCTAGACCTTTCTTAGTCACCTCTTATGACATCCACGGAAGAAATGGAGAGGTGTTCGGGTGGAGTACTAGATAATAAACGACGATAAATTCGAAGAGCCGGTACCCTCTTAACAGCACCGAGTGTAAGCTATTTTTAGTATCAGAGGGAGATAGAACAAACGGGTACCAAATTGAAACACGTTTCTAGTTAGAATTAATTTATTGTGGCTGAATTTCGGATTTAACAAGCAAAAGCAAATTCGGGCATCCGGTCAATTGCGTGTAGCTTAAGAAACTTTATCTCCCCAAAGGATAAATTTATTCGAACTTTATGAAGTTCATTTTCGGATTTCGGTGTGGAATTATTTTATGTATTTCAAATCACGTTCGGATAACAATACACTTCGTTATGTAAGTAAACATCATGGCTGTTTCCAAATGGGGTAGGCAGAGCGCGCGAAATGTCACGTTGACTGTACCACATTTTAACATACAGGCGCGATGTATGTATGTATTTAGAGCTGAAATTCAACTGAAGAAAAGTCACTCTTACTCTCGAGTATTAATTATACCTTTGGACATTATGAAAACGACGGGTAAGAGTAAATTATTGCTAGGCTTAGTTTTATTATCTGTTAACTCAAATAACAAATAATTCCAATGAAGCAAAACAATAAAAAAAAACGTCAATTTATTCATTAACACGTTCGCTGCGATATTAGGCCTATGGGCCTAATACGTCGACTCCCAGTCGGTGCGGGAGGAAAATATGGTGTACTCACGTTCGTGCGAAGCGTGTATTTCGTAGATTGTTCAGAGTACAAAGGAGACAAATATAGCTTTGTGAATATTTATAAAAGGGCTACTAGTTCTGATAATAAAAATAGAATTACGCTTTTAGACCTAATATCGCACTGAAAAATAAAATGGTAATTACTTGCGAATATTAGGTCTAAAGGCCTAATATAAAATAACAGGCATATCAACCTAATGTCGCACTGATTGGAGGACATTTTAAGTTAGTGTTGTGCTGTGTAGTGGTTAGTGCATGACGTCATTACGATATTGGCATGTTATTTAACAGTGATAGTGCAAAACGTAAGATAACACTACGTGGGAGTATTATTATTCAACCGGGATCAAGTACTGGTGCACTTTCAAGATCAACAAGCCCAAAAAAATCTGAAAAATAAAGAAATCTCTTTGTGTTTAATGCCAAAAAAGATATTGTGTAAATGTTACATGCAGGTATAAGTTGTGTTTTTTAAACACTATAAAATGTAACCTGCAATAAACATATTTTATTACTTTACTTATCGACTATTTTTTCCCCATCACTAATATAAACCTTAAATTTGGCATTGATTGGGTGCGGTATTAGGTCTAAAAACCTAATGTTTTTTTTTACGTTTTTCTCATATATAACAATTGGGAACCTCGGGCGAAGCCAGTGGGGCATAAATATACTCAATTAAAACAGCATAGATACCAAATTTGCGTGATTTTATTGATTTTCAGAGAAATAATTGAAGTTATATCGACCTCTACCCTTAAAGGTCTTTAGACCTAATGCCGCACCACCCGAAAGTGTACGTCTTAGGCGTTTTGACCTAGTAACGCACTAGAGGGAAAACTTGAAGAATTGTTACCGCAGCTAACGTGTTAAGATGTTTCAGCTTGAGTTAAGTGCTATCAACGAAATAAAATATTTAAAATGGCCGCCCAAACCTCAAAGCTGGCCTGTGCCCAGTTTATTAGTCCAAAGCACTAATTTGGGCTCCCTGCTTACATCAATACGTAATTTACGAAAACCCCACATTAATAAACTAGAAACCACTTACATAAGCCATTAAGGGCATGTTACGCCCAAGATTGCTACTAATATCTAAGTAAACACGGAAATTTTAAGGAAATTAAATTAAAAAAGGAAATTTAATGAATGTGCGACGATTCTACAGAAATTCATCAAGTTATTACTTGCAATATCTATGTATACTAATATTATAAAGCTGAAGAGTTTGTTTGTTTGTTTGTTTGAACGCGCTAATCTCAGGAACTGCTGGTTCGAATTGAGAAATTATTTTTGTGTTGGATAGACCATTTTATAGAGGAAGGCTTTAGGCTATATAACATTACGCTAAGACCAATAGGAGCAAAGGAACATGGGAAAATGTGGAAAAATGGGGAAAATTCACTATTCCACGCGGACGGAGTTGCGGGCACAGCTAGTTTTTTTATAAGTGGTGATAGTGTTTTTTATAAGTACGTTGGAAATTGATTGGCTATTTGAAATGTAACGACGTTATAATTATAAAAGCGATTACTGCTGTTAAATTGAAAAAATATTACATCAATTTTAAGACCGTTAAAATTATTTATTCAAGTGAACATTTACCAGTCAAGAGCAGAACACGTTTGCCCACTTTCATTGCCATGAACTTTGTACAAATTTTCTTTTACGTTAAAAACCTGTCAAACTTCGAAAGAATAACAAAACCGAAACTCTCCGGGCCGCTCAAGCGTGACATTTTAATAATACGTAGACTTTAAAGTTCTTTGTAAAAAAGTTGTCCAAGAAATGTAACATAATCTTGATTAATTATTCTTAATCATTTTCAATTAAGTCGTTGGGAATGAGAGTTCGTTGCTCCTCAATTAACGTTTTACAGTGGAATTTAGTAGCCTGGCGTTGTCATTTTAGGCGTCGAGTTACAAAGGGTTGGCTGGTGACAAGTTTGCACCTGTTTTAAAAATTGCGGTTAATTTAAATAAACTACTCATGTCTTGTATTGCCGAATGGGTTTAGCAGAGCCTACGAAATGCTATCGGAGCTATTTTGAAACAAAGAAAAAAAACAAAACAGGTATAAAACACACAACCACACAACAAAACAGGTACAAAAACAAAACAACAAAAGGAACAAAAGAGGTATAAAAGTGACAGGTTGCTAGCCTGTCGCGTTAATTAAATTTTAACTTAATTTAATTATTTGCCTCTTGCGGCATGTATAGAAAGAATGGAGAGTTATTTAGGAATACACGGGAAAAATAATTTAATCAATTTTTTAGGGTCCTCTATCCAAATGGTATAAACGGGACCCTATTACGGAGACTTCGTTGTCCGTCTGTCCGTCCGTCTGTATCTTACGAACCAAGCTAGCTCGACTTTTGAAATGTTTATAGATTATGAATTTCTATTCGCTGCTATGACAACAAATACTAAAATTGAATAAGTAAAACAATTATTTACGGGGGGCTCCCATACAACAATCGTAATTGCTTGGTGTTTTTGGGTCGATAAAGTATTACAGTAACAGGTAGAACCTTGAAATATTCACGAAATATTTAGTTCTTTATTTATTTTAAAAGTTAATAATTAAATTAAAATAAAGTCTATTATAGGGGGTCCCGTACAAAAAACATGATTACTTTTTCAGTTTTTGGTATGTAAAAAGAGCGGGAGTTTTTTATTTAGTTTATTGTTTCTCCAAGACTTAGTTTAAATCTAGACAAAAGAGGTATAGGCCATTCCACGAGCAAGGCAGTTTTGCGTGACACTCCGTAGCATAATTTCATTTTATGTTAATCTGTGTTTTTATGAATAAAT
>BHDV01004889.1:160335-214395 GCA_005406045.1 Adoxophyes honmai
CTTTTGCTTCATCCACGTTCATCAATCTCCTCATACATGCTCGTCGGTTTCGGGTACTCTTGACCTGACCTGTTTCTAAAACGTCGTCTTTTACTATAGGTAAAATAAATCCAAAACTTTTTAGTATGTAAGGTAATTTAAATAGATACGCTATAAAAAGTTAACTGTACACAAACATCATGCTTCTATTCTCAAATGGGGTAGGCAGAGCAAACAAAATTTTCCATAGAAATAACCATGACTATCCTACGTTTCGTATCCACTTATGATACATTTTATATACCTCATTATTAGTTTTATATGGCATTCGTTATTAGTAAATTATAAATACTCAGTTAATAATACCAGAAATAAAAGCTAAAATACTATTTGGATGCCTAAATTACTACTTGAGCTTATTTAACATACCGCAAAGCGTAGGGGTTGCCTCTGAGCAATTATGTAAATTATTGCAGCAAAAACTCCTCACCGTTCATCCCTTACCTATATCTATTATAATTCCTATAATAATTTACTTATTCCGCCTCTAGTTTCGGTTATCGGAATAGATAAGCCTTTGATATAGACAACGCAAATAAGCAACTATTCGTTTAGCAGACTGAAAGTGAATTTGAAAAATGCACGAACTTCACGCTAAATGGGCTATCACGAAAAAATACTTGAAATAAATCAAGTTAATTGTGACAATTTGATGCACTTTGCGCGTTTCCGGTTCGTTAGGACCTAAACTCAAATTACCCTAGTCCCAAACACGCTAGTCCCAAAACACCCTTTTTTTTCTCACTAGCATGTATGTAAGGTGTGGTTTTTAGAGGTCCGTACCCAAAAAGAAAATTTCGGGTGTTTTGGGACTTGTGTGTTTTGAGACTATTGTATTAAGATAATGGTGTAATTCAAGACTAGTGTGATATGGGAATAGTTCGTAATGATCTTTAGCTTTTATGACAGTAGGTGATTTTGGTAGTAGTACTAATCGAGACAAGTTTGTTTCGGTTTTAAGTTTTTAGGGTATTTTGAGATTCTGGTATTTAGACATCAGGTTGTTTTAAATTAATGGTTATATGACTATATGTGTTTTTGACATTAGGTTGTATTATGTTATAGGGTAATTTGAGTTTAGGTCCTAACGAACCGGAAACAAATAAATGTGTAAGTATATTCTAATACAAAAACACATTATGCTTTGCTTATACAAATACAAAACAATGATAAATTGAAATTAAAGACAACAGTGACAATGATAGGTATAATCTACTGAAATTTCACATTAGTAACTCAAAACCAGGCCGTGCCGTGTCGGGGTAAAATAACACCTCTCCATGTCTTCGACTCAATTTCGACGCCGACTAATGGAAATAGGTTTAGGTATGTTTTAGGCGACCAGCTAGCAACCTGTCACTATTCTACCTCTTCCATCTTTGCAAACCTAAAACTATGCTAGAAGTGGCTGCGAAGCGTGATAATAGTCATATTCATGGATTAGTCTAAGTCACGTTTTGAGTGTTCTACCTACCCCATTTGGGAACACATGCGTGATTTTATGTATGTAACTCAAATACCTTTAAATTCACACGACTATACTAGTTTAAAAACGATCTCTAAAATGACATCAAAATTACTAAGCAAATGCAAAGATCTTGCGTTGCTTCTATCCGGCTCCCCGTCTGCGGTTATTAAGCATTGATTTACAAGGCTATATTGGATTCCGATAAGATTCTCCTGGCTATCAATTATTGTCCCAACCGGCCTATGCGTCAGGATTACTGTGATAAATTGTTAACCGTTATCTGTCTGATATTGGGGATGTGTGACTTTATTGCTATTATAATAACCCGGGAATTGATTAAGGTTGCGCTTTTTGTTATCCTGGAAATGAGGAAGTGGGGCGAGTCAAGGGAAATCCGTACCAATATAATAAATGTGAAAGTGTGTTTGTTTGTTTGTTTGTTTGTTTGTCCGTCTTTCACGGCTAAACGGAGCGATGGATTGACATGATTTTTTAGGTAGAGATAGTTTAGGGCATGGAGAGTGACATAGGCTACATTTTGTCTCTTCAAAACCCCCCATTACCCTAAAGTGAGGAGTGGAAGTTTTCAATGTAGAAAGCTATAAAATTTGTATGTGTGCTATCTCTTCTGTGATACCCCGAATTTAACGCGAGCGGAGCCGCGGGCAAAAGCTAGTATTCTTATAATGATACATATTATAATACTATGATATATACACTTTTCTCTGTATTTTAAGTGAAATTGGGAGCACACGAAATGATTTGTAGCCACTTCTTGTATTTTAGTCGCCTCTTATGACATCCATCGAGGAATCGGAGAAGTGTTATTCTAAGCCTGATACCACTCGAAAAAACCACGTCAATAGACAAAAGTGTTCTTCATCAGCGAACTCAAAATAAATAAGACACAAATACTGATTTTCTTTTTATCAATTTTACTAGCTTTCCGACCGCGGCTTCGCCCGCGTGGAACTCGGTTATATTGCGGTATAAAGTACAACTATAATAAAACTCCTAATTTCAAACGACACACAGCGCCATCGATCTGTCATCTATCGATCGATATCGATCTATCATCGATTGATGTCGATCTATCAAGCAAACTATATTTTTGTTTTCCCTCTGGAACATCAATTTTTTCCGGGATAAAAAGTACCCTATTATTTAATCCGGACTTCTATCTTTATGTCTGCAAAATTTCAAAGTAATCGGTTCAGTAGTTATGGCGTGAAAGCGGAACAAACAAACAAACAAACTCGTAAGGATAGTAAGGATTACCTTAATAAGTTACAAAGCTATTGCTTTTTAATTGACATACCAAGTTTATCGTAGGTTCATTATAATATTTCTTCATTTTCTTTTGTCAATTTCGTAACCAGAAAACAAGTAGGTATGCCTTAGGCTAGCGTCCTACCACTATGTCACCTCGTTTCAACTTTAGACCTAAGATTATACTAAATCTACTGGCTAATTGGCTACGAATCCAGTTTTGTATAAGTAACGTTTCGTGAGCTATATTATGTTACATGCTGCTGTATGTTAGGATGTCTACATTTTTGAAGTATTTTTTGGGTTACGAATGACATACATACGTAAACATGCTTGCATTTCGAAATAGCACAGGTTGACTAACGTTGAATATACAAAACTCAATACTATTTAGTACAATCACGCCTATGTTCCCAAATGGGGTAGGCAGAGCACACGAAACGTGAAATAGACAATACATAACCATGATTACGTATATTCCACGCTTCGCAGCCACTTCTAGCAATTTTAGGTTTGAAAACAGATGGAAGAGGTAGCATAATAGTGACAGGTTGCTAGCCTGTCGTCTAAATAATACCTGAAACTATTTCCTTAGTCGCCTCTTACAACATCCACGGAGGAAATGGAGAGGTGTTATTCTAGACCTGAAACCACACGGGTTGTATGTATGTGATTCCTTCTCAAAACCAACTTCAAAAAAATGTAGACATCCTAATACCCCGAAGCCTCCTACGTCATCTCTGAACGGGTCTGTGATCAATTGCGTTCCATATTTGAAAAATAACAAATGACTACCAGTTGCCGTTCCTCAGTCGGTGGCATACATCATACAAATAACCATTCTTAACGGGCCCTTTTTGACTGCTCGCGAGAAAGAGCGTAGCGAGTGGTCGCTTTAATGTTTAGCCTTTTTCCTGTGTGGTGTCGGGATAGGAAAACACGTCTCCAATATTTTTGTGGATGTCGTAAGAGGCGACTAAGGTAGATTGAGGTATCCTTTAGGCGACAGGATAGCATTCTATTACTATTCTACCTCCTTCGTTTGTTTTTAGTCTAAAATTATGCTAGAAGCGGCTGTAAAGAGTAAAATAGTCAGGAATTTGTTTACTACTTTTTTTATCTTCGTCAAATATGTCTTAGGTGTCATTTGAGATTTTTTTCAAGAAACCTATACGGTAAAATCCTACATTATTATCTCTTTATATCTATATCTGTGTGTCTGATCCATCAGAGTTGTAAAACAATTGAACTGATTGATGAACTGATGGTGAATTTTTATCAACTACCACTTCACTTGCGGTTTGAACGAAAGTCACAAATTGGCCCGAAGTCCAGCTAATCTTACTAATATTATAAACGTGAAAGTTTGTGAGTATGGATGGATGGATGTATGGATGGATGGATGGATGGATGTTTGTTACTCCTTCACGCAAAAACTACTGAATGGATTTTCATGAAACTTTACAGTAATGTAGCTTATACATCAGAATAGCACATAGGCTACAATTTATAAAGATTTTGTTTGAATTTTCCAAAATATGACGATAAGTGTCGAGAAAGTAGGAAAAAATCTAATGGCGGCTGGCTATTCTGGCGGGCGCTTCCTAATAATAATTCCGAAATCTCTTCTGTGTTAACCCGAATTTAACGCGTGCGAAGCCGCGGGCAGAAGCTAGTCTCTATAATAAAGATCTGAGTATCCGCTTTATTTCAGAGTTTTGAGTAATGTTTAGAAAAAGCTCGCACACAGTCGTGACCCGGCTGAGACGTAATCGTCGGTGATTGTTGCCGCTACGGCGAGGCGAGAACAGAAGGCTCTTGTTAGAGAAATCGCCCGCCGCGGGTTGGCTGGCTCAAGAGAGAAACTTGAAGCGGTTTTTTTGGTTCCCTTTAAAATTGAGAAAAGGAAAGATTGACTGAAAAAGGGAGTCTAAGTATTAACTGTAACTTTGCAATGGATGATGATGATGTTTGAATTAGGGATTTTACGGAACGTTTGATTGTTACATCTCCAATTTTAAGTTCGGTTCTGACATGCTTAAATCAGAAGTTTTGATTGAAGGTTATCAGTGACTTTTACCAATGTTTTCTTTATAAATTATGATAAGTATGTTAGGTTTAAGTTTAGTCTCGTCATCTTATTAAAGTCTTACCTAAACGAACAAAAATTAAGAAACGAGTTTTTGGAAAATGAAACTGTTTAATTTTTTATCACGTTAGTGTAAATTGTCTGTGATCTGGTAAGATTAACACCTCTCCATTTCATTCAAAGATTTCGTAAGAGGCGACTAAGAAAGTAGGTTTAGGTTGGCTACAGGCGGCAAGCTTGCAACCTATCACTATTATTATACCTCTATCCTCTGTTTTAAAACCTAAACATAACCTAGAACTGGCTATAAAACGTGAAATAGTTGTGTTTTTTTTAGGCATGTTTGATTTCCCTTCCCTATTTAGAACAATAGGAGTATGTATGTATGTATGTATGTATGTATGATTGGGAATAAATAATCCTATCATCGGCTGTAAATCCTCAGAAACCAACTCGACAAAGGTCTGAAAGCATTATTCCGTTGCATTTTCGGAGCGCCAGTCATACAGAATTTTGATTGCTTTGAATTGGGCTGTCTAAAGCGATTGACGATTTTCCAATATTGCCCCAAAAAGGATGATTTGCTTCGTATTGTGGCAATTACCGTTTAATTGGTTTCGTTCAGGCATGATTGTTACCCATTACGTGAAGGCTTGAAGCTTATGTGAGATATTTCGATTTGGTTGAAATACAGGTTAGCCGTGGTAGCCTAGCGGTTCGATCTGTGGCCTCTCAAGCAGAGGGTCGTGGGTTCAAACCACGGGCTCGCACCTCTGAATTTTTCGGAATTTATGTGCGATATCGAATTTGATATTTACCACGAGCTATTCGGTGAAGGAAAACATCGTGAGGAAACCTGCACACAGCGACGAAGTAATTCAACGTTGTGTGTGAAGTTCCTTATCCGCTCTGAGCCCGCGTGGGAACTATAGCCCAAGCCCTCTCATACTGCCTGTGCCCTGCAGTGGGACGTATATAGCCTGGATGATGACAGGTTGGCCGGAAGCTGCCCGTTAATATTTCAAAACAGTGGTCGGGTATACGCGTCTGAACACCATTGTAAAATATTTCCGGAAAATTTTCATTAGTGACCGTGGGAGACAAAATGTTTCAACGCTTTTCAGGTCATTGTACCTTGTGTTTTACCTACCTTTCGCTCCGTACCTGCAATCGTTCGACATTGCAATGCTACGCAGTTGACTAAAAATCACAGTAAAAAAGACTAGGCAATATTTCAGATTTTCATAAAAATTTTACACGTAAATTCCAGGAAATAAGCTTCAAGAGGGTTTTGAGTCACGTAGAACTGACCCCCGCCCGGTTTGGGAACTGGAACTATAGCCCAAGCCCTCTCATCCTGAGAGGAGGCCTGTGACCTGCAGTGGGAGGTATATAGGCTGGATTATTTTCACCCACCCTGTATAGTTCTATTTTTCTCTCTAAGCAATGTCGCTTTTGTCTCGCGTCTTCCGCGTCATCGTTAGAGAAATCGCTAGCACTTACAGAGGCCGTTAGGGCCGATAAGAAAAATAAAAGGGCCGGTCTCTCATCAAACCATTACGGTCTTATTGTCGGCGATAGTTTTGCAGTTTCTCTCGGTGACGTCACATTTTGTAATAGTTACTTAAGCGTATCATACACTAAGCAGATACGGTAAGATATTACTGAACAGGATATCTATTCTGTCAATATCGCACCGTATACAATTCAATGCGCTAACATACACAGCGCAGATTTACCGCCAAGTATCTGTTATTTTATTACATATGGGAAAATGGCATTTATACGCAGATAAATACTAGATTAATACTACTTATCGTATATGCGTAGTCTGTGACGCGCTGCTGCTGCTGTGCGTGCTGCAAGATAAAAGGATGAATGAGTGCGGTTAATGGAGTCGTATGGCGAATTTCATTAAAGTGAAAGTGTTTAATGTCTTATTTTATACAGTCGCATTTTTATTACATTGATTTTTTTTCTGTATTATAAGATTATATTGATACAACGTGCAAAGAATAACAAAATTAGCGACAAACCTGAATCCTACAAAGCACCAGGCGGCATGGCTAGCAAGTTCAAATTTTTATATAAATTGTTTTGTTCTTTCAATCATCACGTATTTTAAAGATTTTCTAAATTGAAATGTGATCAGCGATCATAATATCAATTTCGATTTTATAATAGTAAGTTTTGCTTTTCCTTTAAGACGTTAGAATTTATCGAAAAAAAAACTCTAATTAATACTACAATATTATAATAAAATAAAACAACATTCAGTAACAAATCCTTTATTTAAAAATTGAAAACCTTACAAAATTTATTCAACATACGTATATATATTTTACTTAGTTATTCATACCTAACATCTAAATATGTAGCACCGACACTTGCTCTAATTTAAAAGCGATACAAATACATAAGAAAACCGAAAAATAAAATAAAAACTTGGGATAATATCAAGCATAAATAAAGCCAGATTTGTACTTAAGGGTATTACTAATAGTTTAAAGTGATTATGTACTATTATGCATTGATTATTATTATAAAATTGTACACTATCACTATCATGTAATAATTATAATGATTATGTTTTTTTGGTATTCTTGACTAGATATAAAAAGCCACCAAACTTTTAAAAGCGCAAAGTGAGAGCAAGGAGCTCTTTAAGTTAGTGTTACCAAATTCAATAAAGTTATGATAATTGAAGTTATGTTGCCGTATTTTTACTTAAATTTATGACAAACTATTCGATTCCATTTTTAAGTTCAAATACCAAACATAGTTAGCAAACTTTTATATATTTTATTGGGGTCACTTGGATGCAAACAAATGTCCCTTTGCTGTCGAAATATTACTAAATAAAAAAAGAAAACCAATCTTCAAGAAACTAGTCACGTTTCTAGCAATCCCTTTGACTTCGAAAAATGAGGTCCGAAGTATATTTTTATGCGTCAGGTATAGTGTACCTTACGCTACAGAAATAGAGGTTAAAACTTACTAGGTTTTTCCACAAAATAACGGGTTATTCGTGGCTTGTCGTTAAAACTGTCATAGGCTTTCCTCGGAACTTTTTATAGAAACTCGTAGTCAGGAATCAAGCTTTTTAATTTGGTAATTGATGGCGATCATAGTTAATTCGCAATTTAGTGGAACCAAACAAGTTCTTGTTGATATTGATTTGTAAGTTAAAAATAGTTTTATTTTAAATTTCATTGTCACCTCACTGGACCGTCCGTCAGTCAATAACTTTCGAACCTCGTTCAAACGACAGTTTTACGAATCAAACCTAAAACTCATGAATGATAAATTGACTATGCTTATAATTTTAAACAAAAAAAAACCGACTTCAAATTAGCAATATTTTGAAAGTATTCTGTTTACTGAATGTAAAATCTTGACTTCATCAACAAATTACCGAAAACGCCGTACATCTCCATATAAAATTTGAAGAGTTCCCTCGATTTCTCCAAGATTCCATCATCAGATCCTGGTTTCGTGCCAATGGGACCAATTTCGATTTATACCCTTTCGTTTAAAAAATAATAATTTTAAAATCGGTCCATGGATCTCCGAGATATCGAGTAACATACACACAAAAAAAAAAAAAAAATTTGGTCGAATTGAGAACCTCCTCCTTTTTTTGAAGTCGGTTAAAAATTACCGTCAACGCGATGACACTTGATACATTATTACAACCGATGCAGGGTGACTCTGACTATGTAGGCGATGGTCAATGAATTTAATAAAATCATCAACTAAGTATATTTTTATTAACTTCATTTAAAAAACCGACTAACCTACACCATTGAATTCAACTCAGGCTGTTAATTGTTTATTGTTTTGATTTGATTCTTGCTCACTAATTAAAAATAATCATAAATAATTAGACGGACGTTTTAGAAACAGGTCATGTATGAAGAGATAATGAATGTGGATGAAGCAAAAGAAGTATGTTTGGATCGTAGAAAGTGGAACAAAGTAGTCTCAGCCTACCCTTGTGGGATAGAGGCGTGATATTATGTATAAATATATGTATAAATAATTAAATAACAATGATCTGTTTGAAAACCTGACACAATAAGATTATTTAACTATAAACATTTAAATTGATGTTACATTTCAGTGTTCTCTCTTTGCCCAAAATCATAGGTATGGAAATCACAGGCCATGCATTTTAAAGGATTACTTCCAAGAACTTATCTTTCATATCTCGGTATTCTTTTTTGCACGAGTAGTGAACACGTTTTCAATAAATATTTACGACGCCTATTGCGCACTGGGGCAATATGATTCCCTTACGCAATTTTTCAGTAACTGTTGATATTAGAGATGAAATAATATTTTCTCCTATCTATAACTTAATGCCTATGATAGATTATAATGTAGACCGTATTGGTATTAAGGATCCAAAACATCAACTTAGGAGTCTTGGTATATCGGAATTTTCAAAATTCTTGCATGAATCCACTCAGATTTAAAAAACAATCAATTTTAATGCTACAAAAAGCGTGTCAGGTTTTTTTATAGGAAAATAAAGGCCAGTTTCGTTAGGTTGAAGTTAGTGTAAAAATCTCAAAGAACGGAAAAAAATAATGTGTGTTATGTGTGTGAAATATAATATTTCTCAAATATCCGAATCACGAAGTTGTACCCCAAAATCTTGTGCTAGTCGTTTTTGGCAGGATGGTTATTCCGTTTATTCACATTCATTACTTAATTCTTATGTAACTAGTTTAATCTGTTTTTAACTATGCAATTAGTCCACGAGACACATTTTATTATGGACTAATTCATATTTTTTATTATACTCATAAATTAATAGGTATTTTTTGTATTGTGTGATTTTAATTAATTATTTAAAAAGAGCAACGAGTTGAAGTTCCTTTGTAATGTGATTATGATATTACAAGTCAAGTCGCACGCGTAATATAGTATACCTGTCACTATCTAAATAGGGACGCCAGAAATAAATATGGCAACTTTAAAAATCCCCCTTCCCCTTTCTTCCCGTGGGTGTCGTAAGAGTCGACTCTGGGAAAGGGTTAGTGTATTGTGGGCGATGGGCTAGCAACCTGTCACTGCAATAACACGTTTAACCATCTGGTTACCCTGAAACTGCTAAACGTGGCACAGGATTTTTGAATTCATGTGCTCTGCCTATCCCTCTTGGGAATGCAGGCGTGAGAATATGTATGTATGTATGTATGTAACTTTAAAAATACTTTAATTGCAATAATCTACTAGATGAATTATCCATCCATAATTGTCACTCACTACATTTGTAGATAAATGCGTTTACTATGTATGTATTTCATTTTAATGACTTTGTATTACAAACACATAATTGGTTATTTACAACACGAAGACTGCTATGTCTTTTTAGCAGTTTGGATCCAAAAAGCAGTTAAGTAGAGGTAAAGCAAAAACCTCTTTAAATAAGAAATCACTGCTATGTATTTAGAAATATTTGTAATATGATAAATTAAATACATATAAATTACATATATAAAATAAAGGAAATGAATAAATAAATATACAGAATATATATCAAATATAAAGCGATGCCGAATACATACTTTTATAAATATTTTTCTTATTATATACAAGTACATTTAATTGACTAATAAACAAAAAATAGCAAAATGATACAACCGTCTGGGTACAAAATATAAAAGAAATGCTTCTCAGTTTACAGAACATGGTACAGACAAAGTGTTAACGCAAATAACAAAGTAATCAATTTAAAATCAGCATGCTCATAGAAATCGTAAATCTTTGTAAGACAATTTAATTTAAATTCACAATACTTGACGAGTTCAAGCTTCAAAATAAAATAAAACAGTTTCTAATATTGGCCACAGTAAACAGTACTCATTTGTCAAAACGAAAACCAATACGTTCCAATTTTAACTGCACAAAATTAAAAATTGAGTTTTAATTTTTTTCATACAGCGACAAATTTAGTGGCCAGCACGTAAAAAGAGTGCAAACTAAATTCCAGCCAGTATCGATTTGCGTTAACGATTTTAAAATTAGAACACCTGTACCCTATGATTTTCTCTGTCGCATACGATGATGTTTCCTCCGGACATGACAGCTATGCCTTCGAGTCCCTTGAATTCTCCGTCACTGGATCCCCAGGACCCAAATGCTCGTAGGAAGGTTCCGTCAGGATGGAAGATCTGGATACGGTTGTTGCCAGAATCAGCGACCACGATGTAGCCCTGATCATCTACTGCTACACCCCTGGTAACAACAGAGAAGGAACATTTTAGCAGTCGTAAAGCGATAGAGGAGAACTCTTCATGGTTAGGCATTGATTTATGTATGCGTTTTTACCGTGTAGTGTCCGTGGATTTAGCTTATAAAAAAATGCTAGAATTTGCTCCAAATCGTGTAATACATTTAGGAATACAGGCATGCTACTGCATGTATCTTATGTATGTCTTACAGATCCCATTTTCTCACCTAAAACACAACTTCTATTTGAAAACGTCTACTTTCATCATCATTATCCTCCCGTTTCATTGGAACGTGTAGACCCGACGCGAATAGTTCGTGAGAGACTATCGATCAAATATTTACAAGAGCGCGGTCACAATGGTGAATCGTGCGAATGCGGCCATGTTCGATGGGCCACAGATAACACAGCGAGTTTGACAGATAGTTCAAAAATTGGTACCAATATTAAAAAAAGCTGAATTTTACTTGTTTGTTTGAATGCGCTAATCTCAGGAACTAATGGATCGAATTGAAAAACTCTTTTTGTTTTGGATAGACTATTAATCGAGAAACGCTTTGGACTATATAAGATTATGCTGCAACTAATAGATGCGAAAAAACATTGGAAAATGTGGAAAAAAACGGAGAGAATTAGTCACTATTCCACGCGGACGATGTCGTGGGCACAGCTAGTATAAACATAAAACACCGACATTTTCAGTGTCCATTCGACAAATCTTGGTATGAAGCTCGAGTATTGAACAAGTTTTTTGAACTCTCGGTAGCAAATTAGTTGCTCAAATTAAACAGGGATTCACCATTTTAGTCACTAAGGGGCCATTACTTTTAGTTAGTTTGTCGCATGCCACGTGCGGCAACTACAATATAAAAGACATGGTAGTCTGCCGCATGCGGCAAGCCACAGTCGCCACGGCAGACAAAAGGCGACGGCGGTAGTCGGACAGTCTACTGTTACGGCTACATTAATAGAAGAACGACTCAATGTGATTCCCACCCTTTTGTAATTTAATAATTTAATCTTGAGTTATCATTATCAGCCGACAGACGTCCACTGCTGGACATAGGCCTCCCCCAGGGATCTCCACAATGACCGGTCCTGCGCTGCCCACTCCAGCGGCTTCCCGCGACGTGCACCAAGTCATCGGTCCACGGGCACGGTGCAGGGGGCCTACCCACGCTGCGCCTGCCGGTACGTGGACGCCACTCTAGAACCTTTCCGCCCCAACGGCCGTCAGTTCTACGAGCTATGTCCCCTGCCCACTGCCTCTTAAGTTTGGCGATTCTTCGAGCGATATCGGTGACTTTGGTTCTTCTGCGGATCTCCTCATTCCTGATTCGATCTCGCAGAGAAACGAAATCTTGAGTTAAAGCTAGTATAAATATAAAGAAGATACTACTGTACAATCTGTACAGAAACATTCTACCGTCACCCTTTCGAGATGGAGTCGACAAATGTGAATATTTGGCAGCCACTCCAAATCGTACCTAAAACTCGACGGTGTGTATACAATGTTCTACAAGACGTCGATAAGTAGCTATACGTCGTGGAAGCGTTCGGTGTTCGCACTCCACTACAAATGTAACGCTTTACCATTAAGAGGAGTTTATGATTATTCGGATATTAAAATAAGATGTTATTAAGTTTCGTTTGGTGTCGGGTTAAGAATAACATCATTCCAATTTTCCGTAGATATCGTAGGTAGCGACTTAAGAAATAAATATGTTAAGCTCATTATACATTAAACTCCCGTGAGACTCACTCATGTTGATAATTATCGGATAACTCACGTTAAATAAATCGAGTTTAGCTCGACATGTTTCGGACTAATTCGTAGCCTTTCATCTAGGAGCCGCGGCAGCTGCTGCTGCCAAGCGCGAACTGCGCGCCTCTGCGCGCGCTGCTAGATGAAGGGCTACGAATTAGTCCGAAACATGTCAAGCTAAACTCGATTTATTTAACGTGAGTTATCCGATAATTTTCAACATATGTTAAGCTCGACATGTTTCGGGAAAATTCGTGCACCATCATCTGGAAACGCGACACGGTGGCGGACAAACAGGGTCACGAATTAGCCCGAAACATGTCGAGATAATCTAGATATAAGATCCGTTTTATTTCACTATGAGTGATTCTCGCGGTAGTATTATGTTTAAATTAGGTTAAGGTATATTTTAGGCGACAGGCTAGAAACCTTTCACTGTAATACCTGCAAATTTCAAACTTAAAAATGATGTACGAAGTGGCCGCAAAACTTGAAATAGGTTCTTTTTGTCTACGTAGCGTTTCATGTGCTCTGCCTATTAAGGATTACAGGCGTGATGTATGTCAATTCTTTGAAGCCTTTTTTAAATAACTTATTTTTTTTTATTTCGTGTTCCTATGCATTTGCTTATTAAAGAGTTTATCCCAGAATGTCAAGTACCATTATACCTGCCACCTTAAAACCTAAAAAAAAATATGCTAGAAGAGGCCACAAAACGTGAAATAGTCATTGTTTTTATGTAGCGTTATTTAGGAAAACAAGCGTGATTGTATGTATGTATATATGTCAAGTTATTTTCATCCGTAGACATCATATTCACGCATTACACGGCGCTTTGAATCAAAGAAATCAGTTTCAGCTACGGAAATGTAAGGATATTCATTTCCCGTTGCGATATTTGTATTTGTATGGAAAACAAGATTTTTTGAAGCACTCGATGGCCCGGAATGATTGGATTGCGTGCAAAAGTCATCGAGATAGACGTACGATGTAGATTACATTTTAGACAGACAAGAGACTTTTTTGTTTAAACGTTGGACGATTTGTTTTGTTTTGCGTTGAAACGTTCTTATTCAGTTTTCATTTGTTTTTGAACTTGATGTTAATCAAGGAGAGAACTATAGACACAAATTGTTTTGCCTGACGTACAAAGAATTGGGGTACAGTGAATCTGGTAATTGACGTCACACCGTGTATAAAGGTATTTTAAGATGTTCTTTGGCTTTAACGTAATTTTAAGGATTTCATCGTGTGCCAAAGTATTTTGGCGGATAGAAAGAGTCATAACCATAATGCTCAGCCCCCATAATAAGTTCCATGCCAAGCGGTTACTTTTATGTATTTTTTTTGTCGCCAAAAAAAAAACAAAATACTGAGTTAACATCAGCGAGAACTATTAGGCGTAGCCTCAAAGTAATAGTTATAATTTCTAATGCATTGGTGTATGAACCTAAATTTACTGCCAAATGTCATAATATTGTCTAAATTGTTTTTTTTTTTTTCGTTCAGCATTAAAGTTTTCCGAAGAGGTAAGAAGAGGTTTTCTTTATTTAAAAACTAATTAAGAAACTCAATAAATATGACCTTTTCCAATAAACCTTCGCTAAAAAATCGCTTCACACATCTGTGAGCGTTATCTAAAAGTGCCCTTTCTTTGCCTCCCTCAATTTCCATTCTTTTTCTGACTGAAATAAACATAGACGTTGGTGAGATACAATAGAATCCAATGCGAAGTGTTTGCTTCGGGTGACGACTTAAGTTGTGTGTCTTGTATACAAGATATTACTACGCCAGTGTCAACAGTGCAGCTGTATACATGAGCTTGTTTTGTCGTCAAATTGATACAGAGTGGTTGTGTGTTTATTCACTTGCGTGTGAAACTTGGTTGCGCATCGCGTTGTTATGTTACATTAAAGAGAAACATCTAAACGATGGGTTGGTTAAATTTCTATTTGTTTTTTCCTTCAAATGGCTTTTTCCTCACTGTCTTTTTTATTAAATAGAAATTTTGTTACAGGGAAATAATACGCTTCATAGACAAAAACCATGAATTGAATATTTTCTCGTTTCCTAGCCACATCTAGCATATTCTTTAGATTTTTAGTTAATGTGATACAATAGTGACAGGTTACTAGCCTGCTGCCTAAAATAGGTACATCACAACCTACTATATTATAATCATTATTCGCGTCTTCCAACATCCACAGAAGAAACGGAGAGGTGTTACTGGCGGGGTGTAATTTTAAAATTAAGGAGAGTTCCGACCTCAAAAAACCGTGAATAAAATAAGGTCGGTAACGCGAGCGTTGGTTTTAAGCCTGCTTTTCTCCTTTTCATATTTTTGCTTCATTTTCGTATTTACGTTCTGATTTATGTGTTTCTTATGATAAAAATACACAAAAGTTATTTTGGTACATCTTTAAATAACTCAAATTGACTCGCAAAGATTCTGACGTAGATACTAGAATAATTCACGAGGATGAAGATATCCTAACAAATAATTCCGAAGTGAACAGACTTTTGTAAGACAATTTAGGGAAACTTGTTGCCTTGAATTTACTTTACTGAAAATAGAACTCAGTAAATTTATTTTTAGAAACATTGGACTTTTAGATACTTCTGTCTTAATCCGATAACTTTGACAAAAGGATTAATATTTAAGAATACAAACTCGACACGTTGTATATTTTGTATATAATTTTTAAATTCAATTATTTTTCTTGTATTGATTTATAATGTGACACGAAAACTTCTACGCAGATTTATCGTTTAAAATGTGTCGTATTTCATCTATGTTATTGCTGAAATTCTTACGGCGCAAAATGATCGGTTCGAAGTCTTTATTGAAGAAATTTTTGATTCCAACCTATATAATTTTTTTTTTCGCAATAATGATTGCTTTTCTTCCTTATGGTATACAGGGTGGCCAGACATTGATCGTAAATATTTTTCTCATTGGTCGGATATACCCGTTTGAAAACCCGCGTAACATAACAATTATTGAACTTGTCGGAGACAAATGTTTCATCGCTTTTAAGGTCATTGTGGCCTGTGTTTTGGCTCCCTTATGTCCCGTACGCAAGTCCCGTTAGTCGGTGAGTATGCACCTGCAATCGTTCGACATTGCGATGCCACGCGGTTGAATAAGAGCACAGAGTACAAAAGACGGCAATCATTTTCAAAAAAAATACGTGAAAGTTCGGGGAAAAATCTCCGCATAAAACAAAAATAAATAGCCAATTCGCTTGCCTATACACAGACCCTCAATCTCAACATCTTCTGACATGATAACCTCAACTCACCTCGGGAACTTGAACTGTCCATCTTCAGAACCTTCGTCACCAAACGACGAGAGGACTCTCCCGTTCACGTCGAACACCTGGATCCTGTGGTTGTTGGAGTCGGAGACCAGGACCCTGTTGGTGCTGGAGACTGCGATGTAGTGGGGATGCTCCAGCTGGCCCAACTTGGAGCCGAAGGAACCGAACTTTCCCACGAACGTGCCGTCTGATTGGAACACCTGGAAATGTTCGAGTTGGTTACTATGCTGTGTAGAAAGTGGGTATTTAGTAAAAATAATAGGCATTTGTACTGGGACAAAAATATGTCATTTTAATTAGCCCGTAAGTTAGATTAGGTATGGAAAAATATGAGACTTGTTTTTTGATTGATCAAATAATTAAACATCGATAAACGGAATAGATCAAAATTCCAGGGTGAAGGCTTATGACGCAACGCCTAGTAAAATTGTACTAGGTACGTAGGTAGTGAAGTCACACAAAATTTCAGAGCACTGTATTCTCATCGTTTTTTGTTTGTCAAGTACAATAAAAAAACGAGTTCAATATTTTTGGTGATCTATGTGACGGACTAAATATTTTCTTTAGTCATCTACCCAATTTATCGCCGTTACACTGCAAGCTGTCATTTTCAAGCATTGCTTGAAGTGCCGTTACGTAAAACAATGTGACTTATAACTGTGTATCTTATTTGAATCTAAGGAAATAAGTGAATTTATGCTTTAGGCGGCAGGCCAGCAATCTGTCACTTTCATGCCTCTGTTATCTAAGTATAGTAAATCTAAAATAGTGCAAAACTTGTCGACGAGACAATATGACATAAACACTAACATTGTAACCTAAAAATATGCTGGAAATGTCTGTGAAATTGTCATGGTTTTGACTAGGTGAAAAACTTGAGTAAGTCACCTGTTGTATGAGTGAGTAACGTGTGCGAATAGACATTCTATTTCTAAAATTTGAAATATATCGTATGGTTTGCAAACTCATTATTTGCTTTTCTATCAAGTTTAATTATTTCTGTCCACTTATGATTGACACAACTGTCACAATAAGATATAAACAGTTGTCAATAACAAGTAACTGTCTTCGTATTTTTGCGTCGTTCATAGCAAACTGTACACAACTACATACAACAGGTGACTTACCTAAGTATTTTACCTGTAACGTGTTTTTAACCGACTTCAAAAAAAGGAGGAGGTTCTCAATTCGTAGGGATATTTTTTTAATTTTTAATTTTTTTATCATTATTATTATTTTTTTATGTGTGTGCTGATTACTCGAAGACGCCTGGACCGATTTGAAAAATTCTTTTTTTTGTTTGCTTTGCATAATGCATGAGCATCTGATGATGGAATATGAGGGAAATCGAGGGCAACCCTCAAATTTTATTGGCACAGGTAATGTTTTTAGTACATTTTTCAAAGCTACACCAGTATTTACGTCTGGCAGTAAAAAAAATATGACTGAGCTGATGATGGAAGGTCAACTCCTTAATGCTTAGGAGTTAAAGGATAATTCTTTCAATACTGAATGCACCTGCAGACTGGAAATTATAATTTCAGTAATTAGTGAAGCCTGCTGGTGATGGAAGGTCACCCTCATTATTAGACAAATGCTTTCAGTATAGCCCAAATTTGAAGCCGGTTTTTTTTTTGTTTAAAATTATTATTCCCTGGCGACCCCATTTAGGAATACAGGCATGATGAGTATCTCACCTGTACTCTATGGTTTTCCTTGTCACAGACATAAATGAATCCCAGCGCGTCCGTGGTGATGCCCCAGGGGTAGTTGAACTTCCCATCCCCCGTGCCCTGGCTTCCGAACGCCCTCAGAAATCTCCCTTGAGGGTCGAACACCTGTGAACAAGATGGAGTTGTTGACAAAATTTTCGAGGTGTGGGTAGTTGAGGATACCACGAAACAATGGCTTAGAATAACAGCTCTCCATTTTTTCCGTTGCCGTGTGGTGTCGGGGTAGAATAATACCTCTCCATTTCTTCCGTGGATGTCGTAAGAGCCGACTAAGGAAATAGGTTTAGGTATACTTTAGGCGACAGGCTAGCAACCTGTAACTATTCTACCTCTTCCATCTTTGCAAACCTAAAACTATGCTAGAAGTGGCTGTGAAGCGTGATATAGTCATAATCATGGTTTTGTATATATCACATTTCGCGTGCTCTGCCTATCCCATTTAGGAACACAGGCGTTATTGTAGGTATGAAGTGACTAAGGATTATAGGATTAGAAATTTGAGGTCACTTTTAACTTAAAACTTTAAAAACAATGCTAGTGGCGGCTACGATACGTGACGAGATAATTTATGTCTTATGTTATGTTTGTTTTGTCCTTGTTTAGTGTGTGTTTTTTTACGTATCGTTTTGTTTGCTTTACTTACTCCATATGGGAATTCAGGTGTGTTTTATGTGTGTAAGCGATGTAAGAATTCGAACCGCTGTAGTAAAAATTTAAATCGCTCGGTCGAGGTTAAAGAAAAACTAGAGAAAGTGAAGAAAATGCAAAAGAAATAAAGAGATTCGCAAAAGCACCTCTGGGAAATAAGTTGAATCAGAACCGGGCCCATTAGAAAAACTGAAAGCTTATTTGTAATGCGTTCGCTTGATTATTTTTATTTGAAAACGTTTTTGTGAAAACAAAATGGAGTCCTACACAAAATAACGTAAGAGTAGATACAATCTTGCACTGCTTGGGCCTTAGCAGCTTGGTTGGGTTATTCGATAACTTGCCATTTTTGTTTCTACCTATTCAGTTTTCAAAGGCAGTCGTGGATAATAGTTTGCAGGTTTCCGAGATTTTTAGATTGGCAGGTATAACAGTGAAAGGTTGCTAGCCTGTTTCCTTAATCTATTTCGTTACTTCCCTCTTATGACATCCACGGAACCATCTGTGTTGAAACCTAAAACTATGCTCAAAGTAGAGCTATTTTTAAGGTATTGTAGCTCTACAAAATGTAAAAATAGTCATGATTTTGACTTGAGTTTTCGTGGGGTTCAGTGAACTGTTTTGTATCTACAGCTGTCAAAAATCGTACACTTTCAAAATGCAACAAAATGCGCTATTGTTTTAGGAACTCAAAGGAAACCTCACCTCCTCTTAGAATCTAATTCGAATATCCGATATTGAACAATTTCAGCAAATTCTATTTTGTTCCTTAAAGCGGATGTGTCAGAATTTCTCAGATGCCATTTTTCTTCGTAAAATGCAAGGTTTACTTTTGGACGATATTTTCCTAATGTTCGAATAGCCAACAGACTTTGAAAAATCATCTATTATTTTCCACTACAGCGCCGGTCATGGATATTGCATTTTCCGTAACGGCCGTGCCGTAATGTGAAGCCGTGTGGTGTCGAATTCAGAGCATTAGATTTCCGTTTCTTCCGTGGATATAAGTTGCGATGAAGGAAATAGGTAAAGGTATAGGCGACAAACTAGCAACCTGTCACTATTAACACTTGACATAAAGCTCTTCCTACCCCATATGGGAATAGACATGATATTAATATACATAATCTTTCCATTAATATTCTTAAAGATGACAAAAATAATTATTAGACAAAAAGAACAACATTATCTTTGCTCATCCACGTTCTTTACGTAACTAATAAGTTAAAATGTTAAAACTTAGTTACAGAAACCTAACTAATACCAATTATTTCATAATCAGTGTAACACCTTTCTTAACAGCGTTCTTTATAATTTATTTTCAGCCATAATCCACTATACCATTCTTTAGCATTTTGTGATCGAAGTGAAATATAACTCTATTCATAATTCCAGCTTCCGTCGCAAATTTTAAAAAGTCAGTACATTTAAAAGGAACATGCTTTGATATCAAATATGAGGAAAGTTTATTCTGTTGTGTATTCTGCATTTGAATAAATAAAACGATAAAACCGTGTATTCTTCCGCTTTTGAAAATACGATTCGCTTTTGTTATCAAGACCATCTTTAATTTTAGAACTACTTACGTTGGGACGGATCATGATTGCCAATACATAGGAAATTGGAAACTTGCTTCCTGTTATGATTTTAACACAATTTTTTAACAAACTTTATATTCATAAATTTATTAAAGAGGATAGCCACCTGTCACTATTTTATCTCTTATCTATTTTTAAAACAAAAAAATGTAATATGTAGTTTTAAACATAAAACTACCGTGAGACACACTCATAGTAAAATAACGGAACTACTCACATATTTTATACCGAGATTAGTTCGACATGTTTCAGGTCAATCCGTGACCCATCATCAGCTGATGCCCGAAACGTCGAGCTAATCTCTGTATAAAATACGTAAATAGTTCCGTTATTTCACTACGAATAAGTTGTTACGAAACTTGAAATACAGATGGTTTTAACTACGTCACGCTTAGCGTCCTCTGCCTACCCCTTTTGGGAATATAGGAGTATGTATGTTGTTTGTTCTGTGACTCACTTTAAACTATACAAAATGATAATTTATATCTCACTGATCCAAGGGCCAAAGCAACGCAAGCCATCATTGTCTTCAAAAAAAGATTGAAATCAAACCAAAGACCTCAAGCTTCGTAGGCAAAGTCTCAAGTTACTGGGTTCTTTGCTCGTCCAGTTATTACATTAACCATTCTCCTGCTAAAAAGGAAACAGATACGTTTAACGCAATAGTACTGCACCAAAATAGCTATAAAACCCACGATCAACCATAAGCTTCTTTACATGGGAAAAGGGCCGCCTTGATAAAAAGTTAAAGTTAGTCTTTAATTTAATTCAAACTTTAGGCCCTAGCTTCACATTAAGTCTAACGAGTAGGTAGAAAGATAATGCGTACTCGTTTAAATTGTATGAGTCGTTTCAGACTGTAATTGAGGCATTTGAATCTGAGTCGGGGGTAAATTAGGGGGCGATTTGAATAACGATGCTAAGTAAATAGTGCGAGAAGTTTGAATGGTTCAAGTGTAAGTAATGCTGTGGCCTTGTCTGTTTTGCGCTGAATTTTAAGCGATCATTATTGCGTAAAATATTGTCATCTACATCCAAATGCAGCATTCGTAAACCTATGTAAAATATTAATATTAACATTCAAGTGCCTACTACAAGTATTATTATGTTCAAATGCAATAAACAACTGGCCTATATTAATAACCTGTGTTTGTCGTAGCGTTTTAATATTTACGTTATAAAATCGAACACTATAAAAATTAAAAAAAAATTGTGCCCGCTTTCCTTAAAAACGGCAAATTCGATTCAGATGTGGTTTTCACTAATTATAATATTATGGTAAAACTTGACATTTAGTGTTTGTTGTCAATCGGCAAAAAAGTTATGCCAATTTATAAAATCACGTCGAACTTGCTAGACGTTCGGGTTTATAAAACGCGCCGAAAGCCATCCTACCTTAAATATCTAAATTTATTAGGCACGTATTGACATCATTATTGCTCACCAAGCTAAATTTTAAGACAAAAATTCGACTGGTTTTAATTTTTTGTGGACATAAATTAGAAATCTATACTAATATTATAAAGCTGAAGAGTTTGTTTGTTTGTTTGAACGCGCTAATCTCAGGAACTACTGGTTCGATTTGAAAAATTCTTTTTGTGTTGGATAGACCATTTATCGAGGAAGGCTTTAGGCTATAACATCACGCTGCGACAAATAGGAGCGAAGAAATATGGGAAAATGTGGAAAAAACGGGGGAAATTAGTCACTATTCCACGCGGACGGAGTCGCGCGCACAGCTAGTTAGGTTATAAAGCTCATTCAGAGCATACCTGTGCCCAGTAGATTTAAACAATGCAATATCTACGACGCTGATTGTTACAGTTTCATGTAACACTGGAGGCCGATCTCACAGTTAACCTTTTGACCGCCAAGGCGCGAAGTGAAACGCTGTGCTCCTAACGCCAAAGTAGTCAGTCGGCTCTTAGATAATGCTTGTTTTTTTTCGAATGGTGCTGTATTATTTTACTTAAATTAGGTATAAAATAACTTACACTACTTATAAATAAAGTTAACCTAGAAAAATGTTGAAGCGTTTTATATTTCATAGCTCTTTCGCAATAACCTCGACGCGCCATATAACGTCGTGGCGTCACTGGCACTGACTTGCGATGACGTGATATGGTGTCTTTGGCGGTCAAAAGGTTAACAACAAGTATGGTGTCTCACCTGTATGCGATGGTTGTATCTATCCGCGATGATGTACTGTCCTATGCGGTTGACAGCTACGCCGGCGAGGCAGTCGAATTCGCCCTCGCCGCTGCCGTACTGTCCGAACTCTTTCACGAAAATTCCGTTGGAATCGAACACCTAAAACAAAATGAAATGCATTAATAAACGAGTGAATGACATGAAATGAGCATGTAAAAGCGAATTTCACAAAAAAGGCGTTTTAAGATTTTTCCTACTGCAAAATCATTACAAGTCTTTGATTTTTTTACAGATAAGCAGCTAATATCTAATGCTATTGATCTGTGATTCTCCATTTCTTCCATAAATGTCGTAAGAGGTGACCAAGGACCTAATAGTTTAGGTATGCTTTAGGTGACAGGCTAGTTTAGCCTAAAAATTAATCTAGCTCTATTTTTCATGGTTACAGCATCACTCGTTGACAACTGCACCAATTTTGTTAACTATTTTTGTAGATGATTCCTACGTCAAAAGAAAACAAAAAACGGGGCTTTATTTAAAATATTGAGCAATAATTTAAAAGTAAACATTAAGTAAAATACAACCGCAATGTTCACAAAACATTCAGTTTCTCCTTTGTTGCAAACTTAATCGAAAATAAATCTCGAATTCATTTCCAAATCACTTCATTCAACACATGGTTATAATTTGAACGCAAACTCAATTGAACAATTTTCAGCGTATGAACGCAACCCAGATGGAAATATTCATTTCGCAATTAAATATTAAAGTCATTAATATGAAACGGTCCCATTCTACGTACGGCCGCGTTGGCTCAAGTTCAAAATGTCGCGAACTATTTCCAAAGTTTAATGAGAATGTAACCGTTTTGCTGGCTCTCGTATCCTGTTTTGTCCGATGCGACTGTGAAATAATATTTGAAACGTTCCACTTTTGCTATGTCAATTTAGTCACCAAATGACCAAGACTTCCAACTTGCATGTGATCAGTGTTTGCTTCATGAAGTGGGTTGTTCAATCAGCTATAAATATTTTTTCCTAACTAATTGTTACTAACATCACTTGTATACTTTAGAGTTTAGGCTAATTACATGCACAAACTTATGATGCATTAATTACTAAGTCTCTGAGGACTTGACTAGTCCAGCCACAAAATAGAACGTTCTCGATTACGATTAATTTATTTAATTCTCCTTCATGTAAATAAAATTTGATCCTAGTTGTTTTTTTTAATTGAATGACCATTATACTATCTAACAGTAAATAAATTTTCAATAAATTAATTGCTTTAGGAAACTGAATATACTGAGCCTTTTGCGGATTGAATGTTTCAGCGTTCTCGATTTTAATTCAAAATTCATAGAGATCCCGCGAAAGACTGTAAAATTGCGATCGTATTGGTGTGAACACAATTGAAATTCCAAGCAGATATAATAGTTACGAAAATGGGACGAACCTGCACTCGATGGTTTGACGAATCGGCCACGACCATAGTGTTGTCGGGGCCTACAGCGATGCCACGAGGCCAAGTAAAACAACCGGGTTCGCTCCCCCGGCTCCCCACGCTGAATTGTAAACGGCGTTTCTGCAGATACTGGCTCCTAGGGGAGGAACCTGCTGCTGCGAAACCTGAAGAACAAGAGAAAGGTTACACACAAACAATGATGGTGAATGATGTCACGAGTCAACCCTGGATCCAAGCGTCAAACCTATGTACACGCCACGCGTCATTCTAACCTGCTACCGCTGCTGTAGCCGCCGTAGGGGAGATGGGGGAGCCTGCCGCGTTTTTTGAATCGTCATCAGAACTGGCAAGCTCGTTAGCTGAACGCAAGGGCAGCCCGAGAGACAGGCGGCGAGACGTGCTCGACGCGCTGCTGCTCGTGTCGCGATCTTTGCCCCGCGATCCGTACTTATTCTTCAAATATCTAGCCCATGAACTCAAGGCTGCACCGTCTTTTTCACCAGGCACCGGCCGCTCTGGAGAGCTCTCTCTCGATTTCAAAGCGTGCGAGGATCGGCTGCGAGACAACTCTGTACCACCGGTGCCAGAGCCGTATCGAGCCGCGAGGTATGCTGAGGGTGACGCTGTGGTGGGAGACACGGGCTCGTCTGCGTCGTCGTCGTCTCCCATCCCGAAACCGGTGTGACTACTCTTGCTTCTAGCGAGACGGTTGCGACGCTCTTTCAGAGCGAGGTATCTCGAGCGTGCAGTCGGGTACTTGGACTCGTCGTCGATGGGTGACACCGGTTCTTCTTCTTTAGGCTTGGTGGTGCCGTAACGGTTGCTGTATGAAGAACCGCTGGCACCGTACCTAGGTGAGGGGTCTTCTTCGGTTTGAGACGTGTTTCTCGTGCGGTATCGAGTTGGTGTGGTGGTGTCTTTGGCCTTATTGTCCATGGCGTCATTGCGAGCGTTATTGCTACGCGCGAGCAGCGGACCGATGTCCGTACGAGCCATCGCGCTCTGGCTCTCGGGCTTCCTTTGCGAAGCAGGCTCCTCTTCGCTCTCCTCCGACGAGTCTGTTTCCTCTTCGGAGCTCGTATCGGAATCTGCCTGAGCCGGCTCGGCGGGCGCGGGGGCGGGCGTGGGGCGCTGAGAGCCTACGAAACGGCTTTGCACCCGCTGCGCACCGCCAGCGGTTCCATTCGTTGTCGCGGGAGCTGTTCTATCGTTGCCTGCGGAAGAAAAACGATTTCCGGGTTTTGATGGAGGCTCTTTACTGCTATATTTGGCTTTTAATTCCGCGATGGTTAGTATCGCACCTGTGTGTTTAACCGCCGAGCCGGAGCTTTCAGTCGATGCGCTAGATTCAGTGCTAGGAGCGCGGGCTGCGGGACGGTGGGGGGTGGTTTCTGTCGCTGATGGTCTTCTGACAGGTGTCGCTGCTGGTTTGGGAGCAGGAGCAGCATTTTTACGCTGATTTCTTTGGAGTGATCCAAGAGATTCATCAGATTCGCCGTCACTGGAAGCCTGAGGAATATATCGAAATTCGGTATTGATACCAAAACGGTAAATACATTTTGTGTTGTGTTGTGTGCATGTGAATTAAACGTGGAGTGTATTTTATGGAATGCCGTTAGTTGTCGCGTTTTTCTTGTTAGTATATCGATGATCTGCCTAGTGTCTACGTTGCGTCGCTTGTTCAGTTTTCTTCGTCTTCCCAACTCACCTCCCGCGCTGGTGTGGGTGGTTTACGAGTGACCGAGGTGCGTTCTTCCTCTGCTCGTGGTGGTACCCGATCAGGTTCTTGAGAAGACGCGGCACCCTTGTTCTGCCTCTTTAGTCGCGTTATTTCATCATCTTCGCTCTGCTGGCGCTGAGCTGGTGGAGCACGACGCTGCGGCTGAGGTGCTGGCTGCACCGGCTTCGGGGGTGGTGGAGGTTCCTTTTTTTCCTTTTTTTTACCGCTGTCTACATCCATAATCCTCTGCATGACACGTGGGCAGTCGCTAAGTCTGAATATACCACTAAGCGGCCCCCTTGTCGCATCTTCGGTGTCAACCACCTTTTCTTTTTCTTTCTCTTTTGGTTCTGACTTAACGGCGCGAGTTGGTTGTTCAGTGTCAGAGTCGTTGTCTTGGTAACTTCTGACAAACCGGGAACGGAATCTACGGGAAGGCCTATGTTCCGATTCATAACCGCTATACTCATCCGCAGCTCCGTAGTCCTTGGTTTTTTCAGGTGGTGGCGGGCGACGTTCTCCAAATTTACGACCGCCAAGCACGGGCTCGTCATTTTCGGTGTATCCTTTAGATTCTTCTTGCTGACGGAACTGTGTGGCAAGACGATGGTCGCTCTTAGATCTAGTCAATCCTTGGCTTTGTTGGACTGCTCCGGAATAAGCATTGGGTTGAGTTATATTCAGTTCTCCGTAGCTTGCAACATGCACAACCAGCTGGTTAGGGTCATGAGTCATTACAAACCTAACCCTACGATTATAATCACCAGCCTCATAATCAAAGTTTCTCAGGAACTCAACAGTTTTCAAGAAAATTTCCTTAGTGTCAACTAGCTCTGTGTCCTCCCATTCGACATCATCATTCATGTATTTGTCTGCGAGATCACAGTTACTTTGAATATTGCTTAACTCTAGCTCTAAGTTATCTTTAAGATGCGTAAGGTTTCTAAGTTCAGTTGCTAGGTAACGGTCGACCTCGTTTCTTAGAAAGTCGGTTCTATCCTTAAGGGCTTTGGCAAGTCTTTTGTGGATTTCATCAACTTCTCCAGCCACAGCGCTGCAGTTTGATTGAAGGTTCAACGTGTTGCGTTCTACTAGTGAAAGGATATCTTGAAGTCTGTTGACGCCGCGACGAATTTGGTTGTTGATTCTTGCGATTTCGCGACGTAAGACTTCCATGTGCGCCGACTTGCAGTCTTCGCAGACTTTTTTGTCGCAGTGCGCACAGGGCGCGCAATACGCTTTCTCCGAACAAACGTTGCATCTTTCCATAACCTGCCCGGCAGTAGGATCAGGCAGTTCTCCGGCTATGTTAGCATGTAGCTCTAGAAACCGCTGCAAGGTGACATTGGTTGGGAAACCCTGTACACCTTGGTACGGAATACGATGTTCTGCACGGCATTCTGGACATTTGACCTGAAAAACAAGTAAAAAGCATATTTTTAAATTGTATTTCAAATTCTTCAGAGCCCTTATTAGGCGCCTTATTTTGAGTGTACTAGGGCCCTTGCCAAAAATAATGTGCCGTAAGAAACTTGGCAGAAAGCGTTTTTTTTATATACATAACAGTTTGCCAAAAAAAAAGCTGTAGGTACGTTATGGGGACAAGATGTTTTTAACGAAAAGCATGAATCACTGACACAAGGTTGGGGTGTTGAATCCTCGTCTGAAAGCAGAGTGGTCCTGAGGCACTTACTCTTGTGCCTCGCACCATTATGGGCAGCATCGCTCTAGCCCCGGTGCAGCAACTCATGCAGTAGATAAGCAAAACTTCACCCAAACGAGCCTACGCTTCGATTCAATGAGCTCTTTTAATCTATAGAGTTCTCTTACCTGTCGCCTTACGTAGTCGACCAGGCCGTCCATGCATGGTTCCATGCAAAAGCTGTGCTGGCATGGTAAGAGCTTCGGATTCCTGTACCGGTCTAAACAGACGCAGCACGTCAGAAGTGACTCGAACTGCTCCATATTTTCACGGCTGCTTTACGTATCTGTAGAAGAGAAAAGGTTACAATTTCAAAACTACGGAAAACAAACGGGTCAAATCAAAAAAAGTGGGGAGAAAATGATAAGGGAATAAAAAACGGGGTCAAAATTGAAAAGGATTTAAAACCATTTTAACAACACAACGTTGATTATAATACCCTGAAAAATAATCACACAGGGCAACCAAATGAATAAATTCTCAAACGAATATTTCAACGTATTATTATTATGGTCAACACAATATTAATTAAGGTAATACGAATGCATCGCCAACAATTTAATGAATGAAGTGTGATACTGAAAACGGCGACCGCGTATATTTGCCTTGATTGCGAAAACGGCGACCGCGTACATTTTAGTAACAAATTGATTGGCTATCAACTAATAATATTAGTCGATGATTTAACTGTTTACTTTAGACAATGTCCGGTGTACGCTTGTTTTTAGATACACTCACGTGGCAGTTAATTTTGGAGATCGCGCTATGGTTTTCCGCAATGATCCAACAAGGTTAAATATAGATGGACCGTCTGGTGTTTCACACGGCTTCTATGCTCAACTGAATATACCAAACATCTAGAGAGAAATGCGGCTGGGGAGAAAAGAGGACAAACGACTTTGGTCTTTAGGAAGAAAACTTTAAAGGTGCGTGAACTCGCTGATACAAAGAAAGTAATTTACCATGTTATGAAACGAGAATGCGCGGTATTTAAAGAAGAGTGTGACAGTTTGGTGATGAGGTAATTATATTTTGTCTCGCGTGTCGATAGACGATACTTGAGTCAGAGAATTTTGTAACTGATGATTCATTAACGTGGTTTTTTAGGCTGTTCCTTTTGGCAGACTGGGATTCAATTGTCGCCAAGTTTTTTAGTTAGGTCTGAGTAACAGTTGTATGTCATAATTATTCTACTACTAGGCAACGTACGTCAAGGAGAGAATGTCGAATCAAAACTTTTGTTCGTCTGATTTCAACTTTGACTTCTTAAGCAAAACAATTGACGTAATAAAGTTTTTTGTTTCCTAAATACTGCACTCAATCTGTATGTTTATTGTTTATCAGAAACCTAACGACGTCAGTTGCGAAATTCACATTTTTAAACCTCTTTGATACGGCGTCATGGCTACGTAATGTTCTATTCTCGTACCAGAGAGTTTCGATTTCATTATGCTGATACATTATTAATCAATGTAACATAGTAAAATCTATTTATAAATTAATTGGCAAGTGTCAAAGCCGATCATTACGAGCTTGTAATTTTCAGAGATAACAACCGTTTCGCATTTTGGTGTTCTTTAACAACGTTCATTAACAACAATATGATGGTGTTATACTTTTTTTTTTCACGTAATTTCACTTGCACTGATTGCACGATATTAATGTTATGATAATTCAATAGTATTAAGATAAAAATTTATAATTTTTAGTACTTTTCATACTGGGCATTTAAATAAGTAAAAGTAAAGCGGTGCGATCAGGTTTTGTTTCTTTTCCCTTTGTTCCCTGCCAACGTGCGCCTACATTTTTATCAAACATTTTGCTTTATTATGTCTTGCACAAACTACTTTTTTTTACTTATACACAGTTGTAAAAAAATCTTGTACCAGCTAAACTGTTCCATGATATTTGGCGTAATGTTTTTATGTATTCTTAATTTGTATGACGTCTAAAATAAAAATCGTATGAATGATTTTTCACTGTTTATACTGAACCCCGCCCACTATCCTGCTTTCATCGCCTAATAAAATACGCCTTTGCTACGAACATACGTCAGAGATTTTGGCTCCGCAAACACGCCACGTGTACATAATAAAGTCACGTTTCTTTTTTTAAGAGATTGATTATTTCGCTCAAAAACTATATTCCAGCTTAGTATTAGTTATGGTGTTTTTTTACAAATTTGACGTCATTGCGTAAGTGGAAAATGCGTCGTTGTACCTGTCACGATAGTACCTCTTATTTTTAAAAATAAGCAATATTGTAATGATAAGGCTAGATGACTAGAAAAAACTATTTAGTCTGTCAGATAGACTACAAAAAATATTGTACCCATGTTTTTTCTTTTATTTGACACACGAAAAGTGACAATAAAATAGAGCCTAAAAGTTTCGCGTGACGTCACGGTTGAGAAAAATTGTACTGATTTTTACTCAAACGTGACGACATGAGCCCCCACTCAGGGAGTTTGACGATCTGTACCTTTGTCGATGTTTAATTTTTTTCCACAATCTAACTTACGGACTAATAAAATTAGAATGATAATATTTTTAACCCTGTCATTATACCTATTACAGAGGTGTTGCAATCTTTTTTGCATGATTGATGTTCGCTACCTGATGATAACTCAAAAGTGCGTAGATACGAACAGAATCGCAGCGACGTATCGCTAATGCTGCATGCGGTCGGGTTTCAACTTAAACCTTTAGTGTTGCCTGTTTATGCACATCAAAGAAGTGCAAAACATATTTGCGAACAAACGTAACCTACTTCACAACACCTTGACCGAAAAATTAATAATAAACGAAGAACATTGCCGGCGAAAACACACGAAAAACTTTTACGATTTTTATTGAGGTCGTTTGAGATGTACCAAGGTCAAGAATTTAATGGGACAAGGGATATTATTATGTTAGGATGCAAATTGCATTATTTTTTAAATGAGTGTGGTGCCGGGTTAGAATAGCACCTCCCGCTTTCTTCCCGTGGGTGTCGTAAGAGTCGACTCTGGGAAAGGGGTTAGTTTATTGTGGGCGATGGGCTAGCAACCTGTCACTGCAATATCACATTTAACCATCTGGTTACCCTGAATTTGCTAAACGTGGCACTGGATTTTGAATTCATGTGTTCTGCCTACCCCTCTTGGGAATATTAGGCGTGAGAATATGTATATCGACGGTGGAAAGCATAAACGCTGTAACCGACACATTGACGAAATTTTTTTTATTGCATATCTAGATTCAGTTTTTTTTTCTGCGTCGAATGCTGTAATCCGTGTTAAGATACGACGATTAGAAGTCGTAGTTAATTTTTTTTGGTTTTGTGGTTTTTGGAACATAAAATGCTGTAAACCACATAAAAACCAAAGAAAATAAAATTCTTCAGCTAACTTCATACACGCGGAAGAATATTTATCCACCCTATGTCAGTTACAGCGTTATTCGGGATGAAAAATATATCATTACGTGGGTTACAGCATTTACGATGAACGAAAATATATTGCAGGTGTGTATTAAAGCATTAACTCGGACTAAATGAACTACTATACTTAAGGTTACAGCTTACTATCAATGTATTAGGATAAGAATAATGACGGTTAAAGCATTTGAAACTGTATGACAATATTGTTACTAATAAATTTACATCATTTTAAAAATTACGCAAATAAGAGAATCAGTAACTTAAAAGCGCCGACTGAACGCTGTAACCGACACGAGCGGTCGTGTTTTGAGCATCCAAAAGAACATCAGGAAAATTTAGTACTTTAGCTCAAGGTCATAGTCATAGTCATTGTCATTTATTCAATAACAATACAGGTATTGTGTTTGAAAAGTATACAATAACAATTAAAAATAAATACAGAAAAATCAAAGTTTTCAACAAGCAGGTAAGTAAGTAGTATCATACTATTTTTTATGCAGCACGAAGTTTCGTTTATTACGATCAACGTGTCGAACAGACTATTGAGCAAAATAAAGGCTCCAAAGTGTTCGAAAAAGACAGGTCTATTAGGCAAAGCCAGTTGAAAAAGCTGAAACGGGAAGGCGGCAGCATAGCTTCGATCAAAGCAGATGTTTTAGGTGAGATCGAGAGGATCTATGGGTATACACTTCAGTCGTAAAGTCCGTTGACAGCTGGGTAGGAGATCGAAGAGCCAAGCTGTTCCCGACATTATACTGAAGACATCGCGGACATCAGTCTGTACGAGATTAGGATGGCTCTGAATCAGTTGAAGAACAACAAGGCGCCGGGTGAAGACAGATTTACCTCAGAGCTTCTGAGAGCGGGTGGTACATCGGTACTTAAGGTCCTGCTGGAAATTTTTAATTCCATCTTGGGTCGGATAAGAACACCAGAAGCATGGAATAGAGGCGAGGTGGTATGTTTTTCAAAACAGGTGACAACAGCTTATTGAAGAACTACAGGCCCATCACGCTACTGAACCAGGTTTATAAGCTGTTTTCAAGAGTCATCACGAACTATCTCGAACACAGACTTAAAGCCCTCCAGCTTCCCAAACAAGCTGGTTTCCAAAAAAACTAATAGTACCGTAGACCACATTCATACGCTGCAGTAACTTATACAAAAGACTGAAGAGTACAAATTGCCATTACCATTATGCTTAGCGTTTGTGGACAGTGAGAAAGCCATTTAAGCCATCGATTCGGTGGAAACATGGGCGGTGCTTAAATCACTTCAGCTGTGCCATATCGACTATTGGTTGCATTGAAGTGTTGAAGTATTTTTATAATAACGCCACCACATCGGTCCGAGTTCAGGAGCTTAATCTTAATCTATGTGTGTTACTAGTGATGACTTACGTCACCGAAACGTGGTCTTTCACTATCGGCCTTATTTCAAAGCTCAAAGTCTATGTCAACGAGGTATGGAGAATGCTCAGGGTGACTATACGTGATCAAATGAGAAATGAGGAAATCCGTAGACGTACTTAAGTCATCGATGTAGCCCACCGGATTAGCAAGTTGAAAGGGCAATGTGCAGGCCATATTGCACGAAGAGCGGATGGCCGATGGGGTTGAAAAGTGCTTGAGTGGAGACCACGGACCAGCAAGCGCAGTATAGGACGTCCATCTACAAGATGACAGAGGACTTGATAAAGATCGCAGGAAAACGCTGGATGCAGGTCACTTCCAAAAGGTATTCATGGAAGTCTAAAGGAAAGGCCGATGTTCAGAAGTGGACGTCTTATGGCTGAAATGATGAGAGAGTCAGTAAATAACTGGTGGTCCATCTCGCATGTGAGTCGATACGCGCAAGTTGCTCGTGCTATATTATTAATAATACGAAATAATAATAACCAGATAAAGACATAAGATACCTGAATAAAATATATTAATTTGTTAACTTTAAAATTTACAAAAAAGATAAAATATTTTATTCCGAATTTTATTATGTATTATCAATTGCGTAAATCAAATCTATAAATTGTTAATATATATTTACATTCATTATGCATGTATTCCCAAATGGAGTAAGCGGACCACACGGAACGCTACGTAGACAAAACCATGATTATTTCTCGTTTCGTGACTACTTCTGACAATATTTTATTTAGATTTTGAATTGGCAGGTATGATAATGACAGTTGTAGCCTGTCGCCTAAAATATATCTATAGAGGTACCGCTTACGACATCCACGGAAGAAATATTTTATTATTTACATTTTCACTCAATTTCTTCTGTGGATGTCGTAAACCTGTCACTGTTACTACCTTTTTGATTTCTTTTAAACTTAAACTCATGCCAGAAGTGGCTGCGAAACGTGAAATAGTCTTGGTTTTCTCTTGGTTGCGTGGGGTCTGCTCACCCCATCTGGGAACATAGGCGTGATTGTATAGTATTGTTACATTAAAATTTTATGAATAAGTAAAAATTTTGAATTCATAGTACCTATAGGTCGTCGTCTTTTATAATAGAAGCCTAAACGTGGCCTTGTTTAGTAACAGTTACAATTGCCTTCAGATGGCGACCCGACGAAAATGGAAGGAAACCTTAAAACATGGCTGTCAAAATGAATTACAAAATAAAAGTAAAAAATGGGCTGTGAAAAATGTCAAGAGAAATAATGAAATAAGTATCCCAAAATCATATTTCTGTATTTGTTTTATCAATTTTGTGATTAATATAAGTAATTTGAAGTAAAATAATTGTTTGAAATTTTAAAGTCCCTTAATATTTTGATGAGTTGTTAATTACGCCTATTTATTTTAAGTGTATTTTATCGACGCAAGTTGTTACTGCAACTTAATTTTGCATTTTAAAAACCTAAACCAGCTTACAACACTTTACTCGCATAAAAATATTGCACATTGTCAGTTACATCATTTATGCTTTCCCAAAAAACAAACACTTTCTTCTATTTCATACATTATCATAATGACGTAATTGCATTCTCGGGGTGTTTCAAAAAAAGTTCAAATGCTGTAACCCACCAAAACTTCTTTGCAGACTACTTTAGACAAGATCTTTATTTAGAGCCTAATAGCCTGGACAAATATACATATTTTCTCAAAGAATGGTCACTTTATTCATAATAAATCAAGAGTTATGATTTTTTTAGAAAATTTTACGAAGTTTTTTGGCTCTGGTGTAAAGTTCACATTTTGTGGGTTACAGCGTTTATGCTTTCCACCGTCGATATGTATGTATATTTTAGGAGACAGGCTAGCAACCTGTCACTAATATGCTAGAAGTGGCCACAGTTTTGCCTGTGCAGCGATTTATGTAGTTTGCCTACCCCATGTGAAAGGCGTGAATTAGTATTTATCATTTTAGCAAACATTACAGCAAGAGTATACAGTGAAAGCACATATTAATCCGAAATGTAATTACTCCGAATCGAAAATTTACACGTGTAAATCAAAGGAGCTTTGTCGGTCAAAAGTATAATGCTTTTGTGTTTTCGTTTCATGGCTGATCAAATGAGATCCATTATTGTTGGTGGAAATGTTTCGATTCTGATTGAATGTATTTTGGCGTTGTGTTGGACATCCTGTATTTACGAGCAAAGTAGTTCTGTAATTAAGAAATTTCGGATTTATTGTAGCTGCTACAGGTATTTATACAAACGCATATAAGTAGGTACCCTGCTTCCGTAGATGCGATAATTCCCTGTGTGTCGAGATTTCTTCCGTGGACATCGTAAAAGGCGCTAAGTTTTAGTTTCGGTGTGTTTCAATCAATGTTTAAATATAAAATCGTGCTAAAAGCGTCTAGAAATCTTAAACTGATCATTTTGACTTTCGAACGTTGTGTATGCCCTGGTTTCGTATTTGGGAATATAGGCATGATTACATCATACATATTTGTATAAATTATTATATTATTGTAAGTATGTAATGCTAATTTCTGCGCGTCGAAGACGAAGGGCTACGGACCCAAAAATGTTGAGCTAAACTCGATTTAAAAAGTGGGCTAGCCGTATTTCAAACAAGAGTGAGTTTCCCGGTAGTTTCATGTTCAAAATGGAACAAAGTAGTCTCTGCCTATCCCAGTAGGAAAAAACTTGCGGTATGTATGTAAGGTACACAATAATTTATGCGGATTTCCGCAGTCCTTCACTAGAAAACGTGTCCAGATTTAGATTTCCATTTCCAATGAAACGGATAAAGAAAACATGGCCGTCAAATTTTCTATCTGGTCGCATGACATCACTGTTTCAAGCAGTTTTGGCAAAGGTTCTTTTATTTTTCTTCCTTGAATCAGTTTGTCGTATTTGGCCGGCAGCTCGACAAAGAAAACGTGTTTTTCATTACGCACCTCATGTGTGTTATTGTCTATATTAAGCTCTAAGGTATGATTTTGATCTTGAATGCAAGAGCGGACGATGTTCGTCGACGATATTGTTCATTTTCACGCACTATTCATGTTTGTTGTTGGTTATGTTGTCAACGACATAAAGTCAAGTTACAGACTTCACGTCGGCCGACTGCAGATAAGTGATGTTAGTGACAAACAAACAGCGTAGACACAATGCGAAAAATATTTAAAATACCATAATTATGGAAGACACAAAGTAAAATGGTCCAGATGGAAAGGTAAGCCAGAAAGATTGCACATGATGTGTTAATCCAAAAGGCCAGCATTAAACTTGTAAGGAAGGACGCAGCTATCTAAGTACTAAAAAGATAGATGAGCATTGCTATCTCATTCTAACTTAAAGCTGTGTCCCTACTTACGTAAGTAAAGTTTCTCAGGTGACAGTAATTGCAGCTGCTGTCTCACCCTCCGAGCCAAAACACGACAGTGCGAGCACTGCTGCTGTACGGCAGCTTAAGGTGAAAAAGGGGCACCGACACGGAGGGACACTGCATTTTATGTCTTTCAACCCGCTAAGGGTGGGTGATGAAATTCTGAGCCAATACAGCCAGTTATTAAAATTTTATGTCCATCATTTTTATAAATGTTAAACGATTATTTCGCTAAATTAGCCTGTGGCAACATCTTTTTACCATCAAATTTAAAGGAAACAGTATAAACTATTCAAAAAAGTTACTAACACGTGTTAGACCCAAACTATCACTGACTAGTTAGCTCACTCCTCGATGACATGCTCGTGTGTGGCTACTGAGTCAGTTTAAAAATTAACCCCTTCAGTCACATCAGTGTAAATACTGCATCAGCTCAAAGGTTAAAAACATCTGTCGTCTCTTTCGCTCACACCTCGTTAGAGTGAGACTTTTTTACAATGGGGAAACATCTTGGCCTACCGTAAACAATGCATTATTTCTAAATTCACCTCCTAAAAGTTCATGATCCAGTAAGACTAACAGATTTTTAATTTTCATCTCTTATTTGATTGTGGTTGTTTATTCATTAGCCAAGTTGGATTATTTTTCTTCTCTTTCATTACTATTATTGAAGACAGAGATGGGACATCAAATATTCAAACATAGGACGGTTTTAGTACCAGCTAGTTAGTGATAAGTGTTAAAGTTCCCTAGCTTAACTCAGGTATCCATGCATGTAATATCTTGATGTGTACTTAATATAAAGCTTATTTGGCTTTTGATATTGTGGACGACCAATATGGAAGTATGTTGCTATCATAATGTAACGGTTTCCTTATCTACTAAGGGAAAATTTGTCACAGCTACCTACCTAATACTCTGAAGTCATAAAATGCATGGAGTATGCTGGATAGACCACTGAATCAAAACTGTGGATGACAATGCGCCATAAACGAGAGTAAATTAAATAATCTGATAAATATACTATAAGTTTGTAACACGAGTCAAATCAGTGATAATGTTAATATCAAAATAACAGATGACTTAGTAAATAAGACAACTGTTGTGAAATTTGTTACACATTTTGATAAAGGCAACAAAAACAAGCGAGAGATGACTGCGGAAGAAAAAGAACAAAACCATGCTTATAAATGGAATAGAAAAAGTCTTAGTTTCTTACTGGCCTGTATTAATCCTAGTTTAGAACAAAGGACGCAAAGCGACACTTCGCAAATTCTGCAAATCACGAAGCAGCACCGGCGGGACAAAGCGGTACTTACAGCAAACAAAGTATTGCCACATCAAAAAACACGTGGTGTCCAACACAAGCGGGGTTCAAATAAGTGGGTAACACTAGTTACTTGTCATGGTTGCGGCCGTTGTCACTTAAAAATTGAATCGACTAGGTATATCACAGGCGGTGCTCTCAGCTCGCTATGCGGGACTGAGGAACTCGATCCTCTGCGCCAGAGTTTATTTCTGGCGCCGTTCGCGCATGTGCCGTAGGAGATATTTCCACCGTCACAATTTACTTTTGGACGCCAAAAGGTCATTGGACACGTTTGGAAATTGCTTTTTTTTCATCAAAACACTATTCGGCCAGCGTTACTTTCTTTTCAATGTCACCAGGTATGTTTATTGTTTACTCATGTGCAACGAAAAGATTTACAAGTAATATAGTTTCGTTTCGTTCGCAGGTAAGAGAGAGATGGGACGATTTTGTCGGCACCGTTTGTTTTCATTTTCAGCGCTATTTCAAAACTCTTTGAATTGTGCGTTTTAAAACAAAAGAAGATTTATTCTGCGTCGTGGAAATCTTTTTCTTTGTAAGAGCACAATGGATCTGTACATAGAAGTTTACGCAAAGCTTTGGCAGAGCTATAAAGTTTTTAGAGAATTAAACGTTTTCTTTTATAGTCGACCAGAAATTGCTTTTCCGCCCTACGGTTCAATTTAACAGCTTAAGGGTTGAATCAGAAAGAAATAAAGAACAAAATCTCCGTTCGCAGAAACTGGTCAATTGTGCGGTTTAGCAGTGCTGTTGTCTACATAATATTGTTACATTTTGGTCATTTGGTAAAAAACGCTGTCTGATATGTCCCTTAATATCAATTAGAACAAATCCCGACTAAAGTCTAACTTTTAATTAAAATCTGATTCATCTGAATGGAAATTGATAATCGTTTCGAAAGCAAACTAAAGTACTACCGATATTTTATTTCTGATAATACTGGAGGATCGTTGTTGTCCTAAACATAACAATTTCATTTATCAAGCTGCTAAAATGTGTAATAGTCATGGTTTTGACTATGAAAAGTTTCGTGTGCTCTGCCTTCTCCATTCGGAAATACAGGTGTGATGTATGAATGTATGTAAATAGATTTTATGGTGGATTAGGAATCAATTGGTTCGAGTATACATAAAGATGTCACAGTCTCACAAATGCACAAAAAATGTCGTACTAGTTATAAAGTTTGTTCATTTGAATCACGAGAATTGAAAAAGTCAGGACATTTGAAAAATATTTGTTTTCCAATATCATAGTGACACACTACAAATCATCCACATTCCATGCATATTGAATTAATAACAAATACCGAACCAACGTTCAAATATTTAAATAACTAACAAAAATGTTGGTGGTAAAATTTCCGGACCAAGCGTCATATTTGCTTTCAAACGTGTATTATTTTATTTTTATGTCTAGATTATTAAAAGTATGATGATAGCTAAGTGAAAACCTATTTCGAGAGCGTCGGTTTAAGGATTGACACCTTTGACAATTGATTGTTGCCTTGTTAACATTTTTAAACATTTTCTTCATTTGCGAAATTCTCACACTCTTCTAAGAAGAATTCTATTAAAATCTTTTGTTCTTATCAAGAGTCATCTTTAAAATATTTTACCTCTTTGCTTTAGAAATCGCTCGCTCCGTAAAAATACCTGAAGCGCTGGAAAGGTCTTCGTTGAATTTTGTCACTGGAAAGAATTTAAATTCTATTCTTTGCTTTTTCTCGGAACGCGCAATTATTTATTGTTGTTTATGGCAAAAAATAGTGAATTTTTTGAATTGCTTAATTATTCTTAGAAATCTTTATACTGTCTATCTTTTTTGTTTTCATGATTAGGCAGTTGAAATTTTCCAATAATATTTTACAATCCATTTAAAATTTCGTCATGCCTGTAACCTCAACTGGTCAAATGATAATCCATTTTATGTCTATTCCTACCTAGCAATAGTTTCCTAACTATAATGTCCGTCTGTCTGCTCGCATATCCTCATAGTGTAGAGATAAGGGGTATCCCCCTAAACTACCGATCTCAGTTGTAACCATCTTACTCCTATATTTATGTTATTATATAATACGAAAGGCCTGTTCATGTTGACTTCGACCCCTCTATGTTGGCTTTAGCCCCTTCAAGTTGGTTTCAACACCTTCGTATTGGCTTCAGCTCCTTCAAGTTAGCTTCAGCAGCTTCACATTGGCTTCACCTACTTCACGTTCACGTTGGCCCCACCGCCTTTTAAACACACCGTGCCCTTAAAATTCCGACCGATATTTTAAATTATAAATTGAGAAACTTAACCTCGAAGTTAGTGATATACGTATATCACAAAATTTGCACTTACGAATATTCGCGACATTGGCGTTGTCGGAACTCGAAAATTTATGCCACGGCGTTTATGCTATTTACGGCTTGATGAAGCGTTTACGAGAACGGAGATATAATTAGTTTGGACAAAAGGTATTATAGTTATTTATAAACTGATGGCCGGTGGGCTGCGGGAGTCGAGTTAAAACGAAGATCTCGTTTAGACGGCAGATATTATTTTAAGAGGAAATTATGCCGGTCGAAGGAATTGAAAAATTGGTATTTGCTAAATCTATTGCTGTCGCGCCGTGACCTGCCCAGACGACGCCGAGTGCGATAAGAACAACTTACAGCTCGGACCGAAAATACCTATGAAAATTATTCAAAAACAACGTTTCGTAGTCCCCTGATTTCTTCTCCAAAACTTAACCGATTAAATATGTTTTTTCATTAAATGTTAATAAAATGTCATAACTGTGTTTCTACCTGTGGCCTCTCAAGCAAAGGGTCGTGGGTTCAAACCCCGGGCTCGCACCTCTGAATTTTTCGGAATTTATGTGTGATATCAAATTTGATATTTATCACCAGCTATTCGGTGAAGGAAAAACATCGTGAGGAAACCTACACACAGCGACGAAGTAATTCAACGTTGTGTGTGAAGTTCCCAATCCGCACTGGGCCCGCGTGGGAACTATCGCCCAAGCCCTCTCATACTGAGAGGAGGCCTGTGCTCTGCAGTGAGACGTATATTATAGGCTGATGATAGAACTGTGTTTCTATGTTCTTATATTTTAATATAATTGTGTTAAAATTGGTTTCTAGAGGTTTGAACACAACGGAAAAAACTTGCCAATTTTTCATGTTTTTGAAGGTTAATATATCTTTTAATAATTCAGTAAAGAAAAAAAAGAAAACATAGGAACATGCTAATATATCATTAGATTGTTGATGTAAAAAATTATTGTTCTACCGGTAATATCCAGGGAGGAATCAGGGGACTACGTTTCCATACAAAATATGACCGCTCCATTTCCTCTTAATGTTGAATGAAATGAGGGCATTTTTGTGACAGTAGGTACAAATCGTACAAATCGTTCATGAAATCAGTAATAGACAGATGTATTTTTAATAACATTTTTGACGTGTTCAAATAACATTGTACAAAAGGATCGGCATTATAATAGTTAGGTTAATAGTAAAATAATATCAAAAGAAGATAGTAGAATGTCCTAATAATAATATAGATAGTGCTAATAATGATACGAGAACTCATTAAAAAATTAAAGTACCTAATCACTAACGTAAAATTAAAGTAAGTAAAATAACACTCAGTAGTAAACTTAAGAACTGAACAAAGCATGGTAAAAATGAAAAGTACAAATAAAAAACGTTAGAGAGGCCACTTGATTTTTAGAGTTACGAACCTCAAAAGAAAAACATAAACCTGTATCGCTTGACTATTCTCTCTGTCTGTTTGCTTACTGTATTTCCTTATATTGATGATCCGTAAAGTTTCTCAAAACGAAATTAAATTCATACAGAAGATAATAAGTACCTATGGCAAATATTAAATAAATAATATCAAGCCATTGGCAGAAGGACAAAATTAACAAAAACTGAAAATTTACTAAGACGAGCAAAATGCTCAGAAAAAAATACTTTACCGAAGAAACAAAGCCCCAAATACAATTTCAAAAAACGTAATAATCCCAAACACAAATACTAACTGAATTTCAAAACAATGCAATTCAAACGTTGAGTTCGAAAGAAATATTTGTCTCTGTCTGAAATTTAACGAACTTGCAAAGGTAAATGAGAGATAGAACTCCGAATTGCCTGAAAGCGATAAAATGACGACTTTACTTTGACTTCGGATTTGAAGAACAAACGAACTGGAGCCGGCCGTAACTTTATCTTCGCGAATAATGGTCGGCCCTTGCCACATTACCCATAAACACAGAATGGTAAGTGATTTCAAGTAAATACCAAAATATCCTAACCCAGGATTGTGTGCTTAGGAGTTTGATTATAGATTCTAAACTACAAATAAATACGCCGTATGAAACGAATTATTCGAAACTTATGCCATTAATATTTCTTCCTATTCGCGATTCTGCACCCACATCTGTCTTTGAAAATTGTGCAAAATCGTAAAGAGGAAAAAATAATAATGGCTGAAGTGTCCTCTGGTAAATATTCAGGCGTTTGAACCGCTGTCATTATTCTCAACACTTTTTTTATCAGATACTGTTGGAAATGTGTATAATAGTATAGTGTGTACCTATTTCCAAGACATAGACACTAAATGACTCAATTATTATACCAATTTCTAAATAAATATAATAAAAAAGTATTGAGAATAATGACAGCAGTTCAAACGCCCAAATATTTCCCCCTCCGAAATCCACGGAAAACTGGAGAGGTGTTTTATTCTAAATCCGACATCACACGGCAAAACCACAAAAAGAAAAAACAATTGAGTCACTAAACTTAATAAAACTAAAGTCTTGTTGAGAAGTATTATTTATCAGCGAACTGAAAATAAATAAAACACAAAGGTAAATAATACTGATTTGCCATTTAATGTCAATCGGCTCCACTGATCAAATACGACGGTTTTTATTGTTCGGTTACGTTTTAACTTCTGGTTAAATTTGTACTGTGACGTGTAAGTTTTTTATAAAACAAATGCCAACGACTTGTTATAAATAGATGAGCGATGTGCCAGAACTATTCTATGCACAGAATTAGATTGTAGTAGATAATGCACATTACTACGATACACCTAAGTAGGTACTACAAGCCCAAAACATAATAACCAAGAAAGTGAAAGTGCTTTTTTGTCTATCCTCCTGACGACTGGTGTGCTATACATAGTACATAAAATAAAAGTAATTTGTAACTTTGTCTATTAACATTAAGAGTCAATTTTGAACTACACATAATTTGACGCTGATCGTCAGGAGGCTATATTAGCGACGCAATTGCTATTGCGTTCAAAGTTAAGGTGATTAGGTGCAGTTTTTAAATAAATTATCTTCTTCAAAATATAAAAATATATATCATTCTAATTCGTTAGTTAAATTTTGTAAAAGAACGAGTGCCATGTTTTTTGGTTTAACAAAAGAATTCAACATCGACAAAGATATAGATAATCAAACTTCTGCAATGGAGACTCGTGACGTCACGCCTTAGTAAAAATTGTACCACGTCACTGGAAATTTTGGACACTGTATCTTTGTCATTTCTTGTTGGTTCAATAAAAGAAAAAATACGTATACAATATTTTTTGATTATCTAACTAACAGACTAAATAGTTTTTTTCAGTCTTCTACCCAATTTCCATGAGTTACCTTTTACTGTGACAAATAGTTTGCGCCGTCGCTTTCGAGTACGGATAACCTCCTGACGACCAGCGTCAATTTATGTGCAGTTCAAAATTGACTCTCAATGTCAATAGACAAAGTTACAAATTACTTTTATTTTATGTACGTATAGCACGTCAGTCGTCAGGAGGTTGTACCCATAGCAACGTCCCTTACCATTTTTTACGCACTCAACGGACTCTATTTCAATCTGTCTGATCCAAAGGTATGCCTTTGATGTGAGCCACACGCTCTCTAGGCAATGCGGTCGCGGATTGTTACAACTCTAATTGATTATTATTGACACTAACTAGACTGAATAGTTGCTAGGCAGTGCTGATGAGATAGCCAATCGTTTTCTGTGTCTATTTGGGGATATTTTAATTCTTCGGTGGGTGTCGTTAGAAGCGACTAAGGCAGGCTCGGGTGATTTAGACGACAAGGTGGTGACCAGTCGCTATTAAGCTGCATCTACGCTAGACGAACCGAGCAAGAGCGGAGCACGAGCCGAACACAATTCGTATAGTGTGGACCGACTTACAAGCCTCGAACGAGCGCGCTGCGAGCATTTCGTTCGTTCTCGACTGCGCTCCGCCTGTAGTCGGTTTTTTAACGAACACAAAGGAATTTGCTTCGCGCTCGCAGTTGCAGGTTCGTTGTACGTCCACACACGCCGCGAACGACGAAACCGAGAACGGTTCCGCTTGTGCCCCGCTCGTGCTTGGCTCGCGTAGCGTGGACCCAGCTTTATGCCTCTTTTTATGTATAAACCTATAATTATGATAAGTCTGGCTATGAAACGTGAAATAGTAATGGTTTTGACTATGTAACGGGTCGTGTGCTGTGCTTACCCATTAGAGAATGCAGGCGTGATGTTTGTATGTTGTATTGCTCGAAATACTACATAGACAAAACTATGGCTATTCCACGTTAAAGTTCGTGACGACTTGTAGTATATTTTCCTTAGTCGCCTACGACATCCACGGAAGAAATGGAGAGATTGTAAACCAACCCAATCGGGAACTAAAGTATTTTAAAACTTGAAAAATAAACACAGAATATTGAAACATCCCACCTCACCCTGTTGTCAACCTTATCCCCTTCCACTTAGGACCAAACAACCCTAAAAAAAAAATTTCAGGTAAAATTTGAGGTAGTAACAAGTATTTTTGTCATTATCCTATAAACAGTACCGCGTTTACGAACGAAATGAATTATCTCCTCGCCAATGGTACAGCTGTCTCATACCAAACATTCCCAACAAATTAAAGTCACTTTAGTATACTTTGGAAACGTATGTCTTTTGTTTTCTTGGTGAAATCTCCCGAAATATACAATCGTATCTTTGTTCGAAGTAAGAAAGATTTTCGCGATACAGTCAGAAGTCTCAGGTTTTGGATACACAAAATTCTCTCAAACGCTTAAGATGATAAGGCAAAATATTGTTCGTCGAGTGTAATTTAAGTTCCCAATATTTGTTCTAGTGAAATAAAACAATTCTCTAGCTGTCACGGTTCTTGGGATACAGCCTGGAGACAGACGGACAGACAGATAGCGAAGTCTCAGTAATAGGGTCCCGTTTTTACCCTAGATGTTACTAACAGACGTTTATTTTGCCGAAAAATTATGATTGAAATCATGAAATTTTTATCTACATCCGCGCATAACGTTAAATAGACATGGTTTTGACTATGTAGCATTTTGTGTGCTCTGCCTACTCCATTTGGGAATACAAGGTCATTTGTGTATCTACATCGATTCGCAATGCGCCTACGTTGAGAACATTATAAAATCAATATCAATACTACAATAACATTAGAACTACGGACATCTTAAAACAGAATAGATGATGAAAATATCGAATCAATTTTAAAATAGGAACACGGAGTCGTTACGGCTGGCGGTGCAAATTTGAGAAGCCGATGCGCAGTTGTCATCATTTTAGCAGTCGTTGTACGCACGAATTTCACTTTCTTATAAAAAAAACTTTCAACATAACCTAACTGACGAAGTATACCTACACGTGTCATTATTTTAGTCTAGTCATCTTTACCTATTATTTGTCAAAGCAAACAATCCGCCACCAAATGCAATTCTCATTCCTACTCGGCACGCAATTCATGAGATCGTATTTATTTACTTTTCTATATAGAGAGGTGTTTACTTAGGCCAAGGGCGCTATAAATATTTGACTGAGTTTCCTTTTAAGAAAGTTACTGAGCGAAAGCGAGTACAGCCGAGAGGGGTACGTAAAAACGGCAGAGGTGTCGTCGCGTTCTATCGCAACAAAATGCAAATGTCATGAAGTCACGAGTAATAGCCAGTTGTGTTTTAATACTGGTTTGGGCGTTTACTTTTATTCTACCTACACACAAACATCATGCTATGATACAAGCTATGGAGTAAGCAGAGCACAAAAAACGTTACATGGTCGACCGTAAACCGTTTCGTAGCTAGTTTCAGCATAATTATTTGATTAACACATTGATGAAAGAAATAAAATAGTGACAGGTTGGTATTCTAGCCCTAGCCCTAGCTTAACCTATTAACCAAATGGGTTAAACAGAGCACACGAAACGCTACATAGCCAAAAACATGTCTATTCCCACGTTTGATGTCGAGTTTAAAATAACTCCTCTCCATTTCTTCCATGGATGCCGTAAGAAGAAACTAAGGATATTTTCAGGTATTTTTTGCGAAAAGCTAGCGACCTGTCACCTTTGTACCTGGCGATGTAAAACTTGAAATACCTATAAATTATACTGGAAATGGCCACAAAACGTGTAGTTAGTTATGTTCGTCTTTTTTTCTGAATGCTTTAAACTCATTAAAAAAACCGTAATACACCCACGACCCAAGTACTCAGCGCTCCAATCAAACAAATTACGTTCAAATGTCGAAATAATACCCACCGACAAAGCAACCAAAAGATACCTAGCGCCCGCCGATAAGCACGTCAAACAGCGAAGTTATTAATTGCAAAAACGTGACGTACAGGAAGTTACTCAGGCATTCTTGTTCCAAAACACGTTTCGTAGCTACTTTCAACATAATTTTGGGTTAAGCTTTTGATGAAAGAAATACAACAACAACAGCAATAATTAGGTTTCTAGCTTGTCGTCTACAACCTAATCTATTTCTTTAGTAGTCTCTTACGACACCCAAAGAAAACTGTGAAAGTGTTATTTAAAATTACAAACGAGTTTCTTTTCTGTTATTAATAATGTTTGTTATAATATTCTGGATGCTTTAGGGCGGCTGTACTCGGCCTGCTTCAAGCAGATTACTACTGTTTAAAGCCGCGACTGTGTGGCGAACTTCAGACCTGCTCGAGCGGTCGAGTGTACGGCAGTGAATCAATGACTATTATAGTTCACCGCGCGGTCGCGGGTTTAAGCAGTCTGTCTCATCTGCCTATCGCAGTCCGTATACGACCGCCCTTAAACTCACTAAAAAATCCGTGACACACCCACGATCCAAGGACTCAGCGCTACAATCAACCAAAATGTCGAAATAATACCCACCGACAAAGCAACCTAAAGATACCTAGCGCCCGCCGATAAGCACGTCAAACAGCGAAGTTATTAATTGCAAAAACGTGACGTACTGGAAGTTACTCAGGCATTCTTGTTCCGAAACACGTTTCGTAGCTACTTTTAGCGTAATTTTGGGTTAAGCTATTGATGAAAGAAATACAACAACAACAGCAACATGTAAATATAGGTTTCTAGCTTGTCGTCTATAGCCTAATCTATTTCTTTAGTAGTATCTTACGACACCCAAAGAAAACTGTGAAAGTGTTATTTAAAATTACAAACGAGTTTCTTTTCTGTTATTAATAATGTTTGTTATAATATTCTGGATGCTTTAGGGCGGCTGTACACGGCCTGCTTCAAGCAGATTACTACTGTTTAACCCTTTAACGACCAAGACATATTTTTCTATATTTTTTTTATTTTGTACGTCAAAATGAGTTGTCAGGTGTTATAGGAGCTTAAGAAAAATAATAAAAAAATTACACATATATACTATGTGAAGATATTGTATGTTGAGAATACTCAACATTGCCCAACTTTCAATAAACAACTAGTGATGACGTATGTTGAGTATTCTCAACATTGCGCATTGCTCAAGGACATAAATAATAAACAAATTACCTTGTATTTTATCAAAAAAATACCTATTTTGCTAAAAGGGACATTTTCAATTTGCACTTTGGGCATTCCATATTCGTATATCCGTTTTCAAGGTATCTACACCCTCCTAAACCTGTATAAGTATAAACAGGCAAATCCTCTATATTAGCATATCAGACGCGTCCGAGGGCCGTAAAAGATCTGAAGTCCTTATGACAACAAGTTTGTTATTGACAATATCCGTCATACCAAAAATCGAAAACCAAAATCAAACTTTAATTTATGCAAGTAGGCCATAAGGGCTCTTTTACACATCTTCTGTTTACTCTACCAGCGCTTCGTAAATACCTTGACTGCCAAGAAGAATTTGCCCCAAGAAACTTGGCACAAAGTTTTTATATCAAAATGTTAATTAATGTTGCCATAATTATCCACCAGTAACTTCGTCTTCGATATAGTCTTGTAGAATCTGAAGTGACGTATTACAAATACACACCGGCGTCAGTTCTTGAGAATGGTCGTGTTACGCTCTACTGAGAATGATAGTATATCACGGATAGGACTATTGTTGTTGCTAATAAACCTGATATTGTGGTAATACCGATCATAGCGTCGGACAGTGCTTTTAGACATCACCATCGCCATCCCCATGACGAGAATCTCGACAAGGTCGAGAAGGACAAACTCAGCAAGTACGACAATTGGGCTCACGAGGTTACCGCCAAGTGGGATGTGGATTTGACAATCATCGTACCGATAGTCGTCGCAGCAAGATGTCTCGTACGAATGCGAGTCTCGACGAACATTTCAAAAGACTCAAGCTAGACGGTTCATTCAGGGGTTTAATTCAGAAGGCGATACTTCTTGATACGGTGCGTATCGGTCAGGAGGACTGTCTGCAGCCCTAACCATCGGTAGTTGTGTCTTGCGCCGTTACCAATAGTAGTTTAGGTTTGCTTTTTAATATTACTTGTATGTTTTCTACTACTTTTTTAAACATAAATATTGTAAAAACCTTTCCATAGATAAAAATAAATACATAAAAAGAAGTTTCTCTGAGAGTGTTACTGGAATGCTTTGAAATGGATTAAATTCATCGTATAGGGAAATGTAGTCTCTGAAGAGAGATGGCAGGGAATAAGGTTCAGAGCGATAAGACAATTTCTTCTTCAGAGCAGTAGCTGCAGCGGTAGCTGCTGTCAGCAGAAGAAGCAGTTCATGTCAGAACTTAGGGACTAGTGTGATTATTTTGATGATGTGATCTTATTTAAGATAACCCCAAGTTAGCAAACGAAAAAAAAAGATGCAGTAAACACACCACATCCGAAAGCATGAACGTTAATGCAAAAAAACACAGTAAACGTAGTTATTGTTGAAAATAGGCTAGTCGTTTTAATAACCCTTATCTTCGCAATGTTGAGAATACTTAACATGTACCCCAGCGGGTGAACGCTTCAAAGTCTCGCAATGTTGAGAATACTCAACATGCAAATTTGCATCGTTATTATGCGTTAGATTTAAATCAATTACATTACATATATACGGCAATGTAACGCACAACTCTTAAAAAACTTAATGCAATACTAGTTTTAATCACAGTAGAATGAAAATCATTTTTAAATATTTTTTTATTACTTCGTGTCCAGCGGTCGCGTGTTACCTCGGCGCAATCTTGCCTCTAGGTGGCATTATAGGTATGTCAAGGCAAAAAACTTGTATGTCTTAGATGCATTCGGATATAAGGAATTACTTAATTAATATAATTTTCAGAAGTTAAGAAAGATAAAGCGTTGAGATTTTTTTGTCTCGGACGTTGAGAATACTCAACGTTGCGAAGAAAAGGGTTAAAGCCGCGACCGTGTGGCGAACTTCAGAACTGCTCGAGCGGTCGTGTGTACGGCAGTGAATCAATGACGATAGTTCACCGCGCGGTCGTGGCTTTAAGCAGTCTGTCTCAACTGCTTGAAGCAGTCCGCGTACGGCCGCCCTTAAACTCACTAAAAAATCCGTGACACACCCACGATCCAAGGACTCAGCGCTACAATCAACCAAAATGTCGAAATAATACCTACCGACAAAGCAACCAAAAGATACCTAGCGCCCGCCGATAAGCACGTCAAACAGCGAAGTTATTAATTGCAAAAACGTGACGTACTGGAAGTTACTCAGGCATTCTTGTTCGCAAACTTTACAGAGCAAAAGTTTTCGCGTGAATTCACCTAATTCCTTTGTGTTTGGGAATACGCTAATTGGTGTACAATATAATCATAATGTGTTGCTATGTATTTGTGTGCCCGTTTTAGAGAAATGTGAGATCAGTAAATCCTTGGTGTTCCCAGGAACATTGTCAAGGATGTTTGTTTAGGTTGATGACAAGTAACCGTGTGTTAATCTGTGACGGGGAAAGTCCAAAAAGGGATTAAGTAAGAGGTTTACAATAATGTAATTTCATGCATCAGATTCATAGATGTTTAGGTATATTTCAGGCGACAAACTAGCAACCTGTCTCTGTTATAAATTCTAACTTAGCTTGAACTATGCTAGAAGTTGCCAAACGTGCAATAGTCATGGTGTTGTCTATGAAGCGTTTCGTGTGCTCTGCCTACCCCATTTGGAAATACAGGCGTGATGTTACATACAGTATCAGAATAATCCACCCCTGACGGAATTCTAATTACATTTTATAATGACTTGCTTATTGATTATGAACATTTTTTTTATTTTCTCGTTAGGTAATCTACTTAATCTAACTGTTTTATATGGAATAGAGAGAGAGAGAGGGGAATAGAGGAGACAAAGTGAAGGAAGAGCAATCGAATTAAAAACCTTAAGCTTTTTTTTTCATTTGGACAGTCAGACTGAGGAAACCCTATAACGATGTAGGCGGAGCGACGACTTCTATCAGACGGTTGGAAGCGGGTGAAAGTGAAGTCACAATTACGAGAAAAAGTGGGAAGTGATATGGAATTGGACAGGCTTTTAAGTCCAATAGTGGGCTGAAAGAAATCGACTATTGTTTTTGAACAAAAAAAACCGAGAAGCAGTCAATTATAAGGTAAACGTCCTTGTGCTCGACACTGAACCAATACATGGCACTTGCAACCTTATGTCATAGTAAGACAGGTGACAGATGGGTGTCATCTACTGGGCGTTGAGGCGTCGAGCATTGGTACATTTACCTTACTGTAATTACGAGCCATAAAGTAGAAATTGAACGTTCACAGAAGTTGAATCGTCAATAGATTGCGACTTATCAAATTGTCAAAATTGATTTGAATTTAATTACGAGACAAACATTAACATGGCGTCTTTAGTGAGCGCACTTAATCTTCACATTGCATTTTTAACATTTTTCGCTTAAAAAAAATCAACTCGACTTCGCAAACTAACATACTTTTAAAATGTTTAATAAGTGTAAGCGTTTGTCACAATCTCCTAAAGCACTTCTGTTACAACATAGAACCACCAAACTCCTTCTCCTAAAACTACACCATAACCACCATCTCACTGGCATCCAATATTAAACCTTCCCCTTTTTTGACAAAGTCGAATTCTAAACAGCCCTAAGTGGGATAAAGATCCTTTTATTAGAGAGGAACGCGAGTGCACGGCCCATTTAACACACCAGGATTACACCTTGCTCCCCAAATACGCTTCAACTTGATATAAGAATTCGCAGTGTATTTGCTCAAAGATCTGGAGTTTACGCCTGCAATGAATTGGTTTAAACTTGGGCAAAATCTGTATATTGCAGAAGACATAAAGTTTGCAAGAGCGCTCTTGTAATACGGAAGGGTCGCACCAAAAATCTTTACGTTTTTAAATCATCGACACGATAGATATCGTACAAAGCGAAAAAACGGGTTTAGGTAAGCTAAACGTCCGTGTGACACTGACCCAATACATGGCACTTGCAACCTTGTCATAGTTAGACAGGTTACAGATGGGTGTCATCTACTGGGCGTTGACGCGTCGAGCATTGGTGCATTTAACTTATGCTTTATTCGACAGGTCTCTATGGTTACTCTTTTATCAAAATTTTAATCATAAACGATTTAAAGGAGCGCTTTGTAACCCGTCACATTTATTTACCTAGAAACACTTTAATACGTTTTGAATTATTTTTTCTTTCAAGGCTAGTAGGTATATGGGTAATCTTCGGCATTATACCGCACAAAACAACAAAATAGCCTTTTTAAACAATTTCTTCTGACGATGACGTAAGAGACGACTAAAAAAATAGGTTTAGGTATGTTATAGGCGATAGGCTAGCAGCCTGTGACTATTAACCTCTTCCATCTGTATTTCAAAGCTAAATTATGCTAGGAATCGCTGCTGCAAAGCGTGAAATAGTCATAATCACGGTTCTTCTTTGCCATGTTTCATATGCTCTGCCTACCGCATTTGTGAACATCGGCGTGATTGTATGTATGTATGTATGTATGTATACATGCAATTAGCACAGTCTTCTTCCCACCTCCGGTAAACCACATCTTTCAGGCCATTGGGTTTTATGAGGCCAGATATGCAGATGACTCGAGCACTCCCAGCTGATTATTTGAGCCCCGCCGCGTCATTTGTACAAAATGGCGTTCGCATCGTTAACTTGCATCGTCATGAGGGAACCAACGTTCCGTGCTGCCCCTTAATGATGAAATAAACAGCATTCTTTGCTGACTAGAGTGAATATAGATATTAAATTAAGTTCATCATCCAGCCTACATACGTCCCACTGCAGGGCACAGGCCTCCTCTCAGTATGAGTGGGCTTGGGATACAGTTCCCACGCGGGCCCAGTGCGGATTGAGAACTTCACACACAACATTGAATTGCTTCTTTGCTGTGTGCAGGTTTCCTCACGATGTTTTCCTTCACCGTAGCTCGTAGTAAAAATCAAATTCGATATCGCACATAAATTCCGAAAAATTCAGAGGTGCGAGCCTGGGGTTTGAACCCACGACCCTCTGCTTGAGAGGCCACAGATTAAGTTATGGACCTTTAAAAACTTAGTTTATAACCGGATGTCTCAATGCATAGATACCTTCTGGCCCTGCGCAGACAGACTATCCGCGACGGACTTTTTAGTCTGTGAAAATAGAACCTATGGAATTATATGCAGTAACGCACACGACGCGCAAAAAGTGCGGCGCACAATGCATACAATCCACGCAGGCTTTTTGTGCGCCTCAGACTCGATCGCTCAAAACGTCTGTCGTCTGCGCTCCCCCTTTGTCTGTATTTACAAGTGGAGTAAGCAGAGCATGCGCACGCTACGTAAAAATATGACTAGATCACGTTTGGTAGCCATTGCTAGCTTTTTTGGTTTTAAATTGGCAGGAATAATGGTGATAGGTTGTTAGCATCCCGTGTGGTGCTGTTTTTTTTATAATTCATGTGCTCTGCCTACCCCCCTTGGGAATACAGTAGTGAAAATATGTATGTATGTATGTAGGTTGTTAGCCTGTCGCCTAAAATGTGCATTAACCACGATAAACAACAGGACAATTTGACAGTTGTTAATCTAAACCTGACAGTAGAGAGGGTTTAATGAGGTACTAATGACATAGATGTATTTGAACTTTATTGGCGACAGGGTAGCAACCTGTCTCTGTTATACTTCTTTTATTCATTTATAAATATGTAGGCAAAGCCTATGAAAAGTTACACAATCAAAACCATGACTACTTCCCAATCCACAGCCACTTCTAGCAAATTGTTAGGCTTTAACCGTAATGATAGAACAGAATCTTGATACGACACATTAATGATTTTATACTAAGCGCCAACTGCCGTCTCGAGTCTCGTCCTTATAATTCCAAAATGAATATGTATGAATTAAGAAGGCGACAGTTACATGAGTTTATATTCAAGTAACAAATGAAGATATTCATATTTAAGTCGTGTAACGCTTGTTAACAAAACACGGTGCCGGCTTGTGTGGAGTAAACGACGATTGTGTGCGTTAATGTTATTACCTAAAAACGTATCTTAGGTATTTTGACGCTATAGTGTTTAATCTAATTTTTAACGATCCTTTGAACACTTTAGGTTTACAATACAGTGAAATCCGTTTATAATGACATCTAAGGGAAACCAAACAGGTCATTATAAGCGGATGTCATACAAAGCGTTATGTAAAAAAGAGACGTAAATGTAAACGCCTTCTAATTTCAATAAAAAAAACCTTGCCTCTTTTACTAAGGATAAAAATTGCATGTTATAGTTGCATGACATTTATTCTGCAGTCTTCTTCGAGACGATCACTTACGTCTTTGGGAATCAACAAACATTAGCGACGGCGTAAGAGATCATTATCGGTCATTATAACCGGACCTAATTCGTTAAAATAGGTCATAATAAGCGACATGTCACTGTAAGCGAATCATTTTATCTGAATATTTTGCTAAGGATTTTATAAGAAAACCAAACTTCGTAGGGTAATTACGTCATGATAAGCGGCTGGTCAATATAAGCGGAGTCATAATAAGCGGATTCTACTGTACATTTATATTTGCCTCATAACATTAGAATCACGAGAGTAAAAATGCGTAGGTAAATAGATGCATACATACATCAGTCCTGTATTCCCAAATGGGCCACCCCAGAGCATTCAATTGAGAGCAGACAATTCTAGCATATTTTTGGGTAGGTAGATAGGATGCCAGGCTGTCGCCTAAAGCATACCTAAACGTAAACGTATAATTAGTCGCCTCTTACGACATCTTCGGAAGAAATGAAGAGGTGTCATGTGAAACCCGACATCACGCGGTTTTTAAATAGTGTCAATCTGTAAATTTGCTTATCAAAAGCAGTGTTCATATAATTTTCATATAAAATTGTGAAAAGTAACGTTAAGTTTGTAAACTTATTTATGAACGTTACGGTTAGATAGTTATTTTTCCGTTCTTCAATTCTCCTTTAATTTTCCACCATATTTAATTTTCTTCATTTCGAATAAAAGTAAACGAAACGGCCAAGCAAATATAATATTCCACAGACTACCAAAGCCAAAGACAATTTTTAAAGCAATTTTAATTTAATATGAAAATTCAGCTCAAGTCTTTCATTAAGTACATTAGTATGAACTTTGAGAAATTCAAATTATGGATAATGAAAGGAGGTTCTAATAAAGAGGCGTTCCTTCGATGCGCTGCGATGCATTTAAAATGTATTCGAGAATCTACGAAGCGAACCCGGGAAAGAAATGTTAATCACGAGTTCATATTTCGCTAACATTTTCATTGGAATTTATTGGATAAGGTTCGAAGTATGCAATTTTGTGAAAATATAGCCGATATTTTGAAAAGAAGAATCCAGAGTTTTTGCGAAAACATAGCGGTGGCGCCCAAAAAAAGCCGTGGTAGCCCAGCGGTTCGACCTGTGGCCTCTCAAGCAGAGGGTCGTGGGTTCAAACCCCGGGCTCGGCCTCTGAATTTTTCGGAATTTATGTGCGATATCGAATTTGATATTTATCACGAGCTTTTCGGTGAAGGAAAACATCGTGAGGAAA
>BHDV01004889.1:215953-232517 GCA_005406045.1 Adoxophyes honmai
TTTTTCCCGTCATCTAATTATCCATTACAACCACATATATTTTTCTTTTTAAAAACAAAAACTTCATGCATTGTAGGGTTAAGTTGGCCCTAGTAATTTATACTTGCGACATATCTGTAGGTATTTACTAGCCCAGGGCAGCCAAAGAAGCGAGCTAAAGCTAGTCTTGACATTTCTATCGAAAACTTCTCCACGAAATCAAGCTTGTTAGGAATCAAAGCGAAATTTGAAGTAAATTTGTAGTCGTCGCGCTTGAACGCTCTCGTGAATAAAGGTGCAATTCAAGAAGCAATGACAGGCAGCAGCAGCATTGTATGCGATAATGTCGCACGAGCAAACAGTGACTTATTCTTAGAATAAAATGTATTCTTGTTTAGTTGAAAGCGCCTTTATAAACCCTTTTTTCAATCACTAGACAGAAAACAAAAATAACACAGAGAGAGTTCAAATTGAAGAGACAAAATAAGATTTTACATTAAACTACCGTGAGACTCACTCATGTTGAAAATTATCGGATAACTCACGTTTAATAAATCAGTTTAGCTTGACATGTTTCGGGCTAATTCGTAGCCCTTGTCGCGCGAAGAGAGCGGAGGCGCGCAGTTCGCGCTTAGTTGCAGCAGCCGCCGCGGCTCCTAGATGAAGGGCTACGAATTAGCCCGAAACAAGTCGAGCTAAACTCGATTTATTAAAAGTGAGTTATCCGATAATTTTCAACAAAATAAGATTCATTTTGAAAATGGAACCTGTTTGAAATGTCTGCGTATTTCAATCGTACATTTTAGTATCAGTATTTAATTGTCGTCTAAGATAATGTCGTCCGATGCTGCTGCGTGCGGTTGGCTACGAAATCGCACCTCAACATAAACCAGCGACAGTGCGAAGCTTAGGTATGTAATGTGAACAAAGGCACACGTTTCTACTGTGGTATATGTCACAGGAGATGATTTGCCAAGTTTCTTATAAAAATATATACCTACCACTAGCTTTTGCCCGCGGCTCTGCTCGCGTTAAATTCGGAGTATCACAGAAGAGATAGCACACATACCAATTTATAGCTTTCTACATTGAAAACGTCCACCCCTCATTTTCGGAAAATGGGGGTTTCGAAGAGACAAAAAGTAGCCTATGTCACTCTCCATGCCCTAAACTATCTCTACCTAAAAAATTACGTCAATCCATCGCTCCGTTTAGCCGTGAAAGACGGACAAACAAACAAACAAACAAAACACACTTTTAAATTTATATTATTATATATTGGTACGGATTATATTCAAAATAATGTCGCAGTAACTAATAACCTCAAAATGTTTTAGAAACACTGTCAGTCGGGGCTTGAACACGTTATTCTTGTTTTTAATACGGTTTTAATTTCTTGCTGTATTGCGTTTCAACGTTGTCTCGAGTAGACAGGACCGTTGAAATAATTAATATGGCGGCGCAGGAGTCAGGCGTGCTTACTATTTTGGTCACAAATTGGCTGGAAACATGTCAAGCTAAGACAATTGGCATGTTTAATTGCGAATTGTAGGTCATTGACCGTTATTCTAAACAAAAGTGGACCTAATATCAAACCTTGGGCGACACCAGATTGAGTGTAGTACAGCACCGATAAAAAGAACTCATGCTGAGCTGAACGTACTGCTGTCTATCACGCAGATAATTTACAAAGAAATGTAACAATTTAAGAGAAAAGCCAACACGGACAGTTTACTTAATAGCACGTCGTTATCGACGCGATCAAACGCTTTTTTCAAATCAAGAAGTAAAGGACATCGATCTTAATACCCCTACCCAAATGCTCAGATAAAGGGACGCGAGTGTATCAGTTTTATTTTACTACGAGCGAGTCTTACGTTAGTAGTATGTTCATTTTTACCCACTTTTTTATATAAAAACTTATTAACTCCCAAGTCACTTATCCCAGGATAACATTTTGCACTCATTTGGTTATCTAGAACTGCTTGTGTAGAGCTTTTTTATTCAAATCGCTATCCGTTTCACGTATAAATTGGACCAAACACTATTCCGCAAAATCGAAACTCAAGTGTAGTGTTTGTGTTCATAAGAAGTGTCACCTTGAAACTGGATTTCAATTGAATAAGACGTACATAACATTATAATACATACAATCATATGGGGTAGACAAAGTAAACCAACACACTAACCATTTCAAGATAATTATGTAACCACTTTCAGCATAATTTTAGGTTTAAAAACAGACGAAAGACGATAAAAGTAACAGTTTGAAATTTGCATATCCAAACTTATTTCCTCAGTCGTTTTTTATGAAACTTTCGGAAGGAAATGTACAGGAGGTATCCTAAATCTAACACTATAGATGAATTGAATAAAAGCACCATAGAGTATTCGACATATTTAAAAAGTTACATTATTAACTGTTCCTATGGGTTAGTTACTGTGTGCTTTAGGAGAGAGGGTTTTGAAACCTGGCATTGTGCTAAAAGTATCTGCAAATGTGAAACTGTGATCGTTTTGTCTGTCTAACGTGTCGTAGAACAACATGGTCTCTGCCTACCCCTGTGTGCAATGTCAAAAACCATGAATCTCTACAAAGTCGTCTTAATCCGTTTTCAAAAGGATGACACAAACCAATTCATTAAAACCATTCTCCTACGTTGATCTTCTTCTTCCATTCTACGGCCGTGGGCGGAATCGTTCATTACAAAAATACTTTACTGAATGAATGAAGTTATTTGCGATAAAGCTATTAACCCCGAATATTGAGATAACGGAGTACTCACTGGTTCTCGGAATCCTTTATTCGAAGTCTCTTCCCCTAATTTTTCTGGAGCGTCCACTTTTACATTTGAATCGGTGGTGGTTCATATTTTGCGGAGGAAAATTTTTTTTCTAGAGCATGACTATTTCACGTTTGGTAGCAACTTCTAACACAATTTTAGGTATGAAAATAGATGGAAGAGGTACATTAGTAGCATATTGCTAGCACGCCTAAACCTTCCTTTCTTTCCTTAGTCACCTCTTATCTATGGAAGAATTGGTTTGACTGTATGGCGTTTTGTGTTCTTTGCTTTCTCTATTTAGGAATACAAGTGCGATTTTCGTATGTAGGTAGGAGGAAACTATCCTGTTTCTATAGCTCGTGTGTGGGTGGATTTCAACAAGTGTAGTTTTTTGCCAATTTTGGTGGCACTTTGCCCATTTTGGTGGCAATTTTTAAATTAGGTGGTATTATTTTCCCTTTATTTTTATATGATATCTTTCTCTCTCTTTTCTTCTTAATTCTTCACTTAAAATTACTGTCGAATAGAGATGATTAATACACCTATTTTTACACCTTTCGTAGCTTTTTCCAATTTTGGTGGCTCGAAACAAGCACCAAAATTTGACCACCAAAATTGGAACGGGCATAAAAAAAATGTCTAAAAAAAAACTTGTTACATTTATAACAAATTCAGACTACTTCCGTTAAAAAGAACCCTAAATCACTCAAATTAGGATTAAAAGACACGTTGTAATCAAACACCTTTCATTTTTTTTCAAGAGTCACCAAAATTGGAAAAATTTTGACGCCCTTTGCACCAAAATTGGGTTCTTACGTGATTGACGGAAACGTAGTGGCAAACACAGACCGCTTTCACCGTCAGTCGATGCACTGTAACTGGCAAGTAAACGGGAGGATAAGCTTATACTTCCTGGGCCGTTTAGAAGCGAGTTAGAACGAGTCGAACTATGTACACCAAAATTTGGTCGCGCGCTCGGACGTTTGTTTACAGTATGATTTTGGGTACAATAACCGAACTCACAACGGTGATATTTATTTTTACTGTTCCTCAATTAATTAAGTATAGACCTCGATTAAAATTATTTCGTGTTACCCGTGGGTTTCTTAGCAGATTAATGATATTGTAGTAAAAATGGATTCCGGACAGCCCACCAAAATTGGAAATCAGGGTTTTAACATTTTTTTTCTTCCAGATTAAAAGGCATGTCAAATGTTTTATATTGTGTAACAGATAGAGGAATGTGTCAGCTATAGTATAAAAATTACAATAAGACATAAATAACAGTTGACAGCGACAATAACTACTCCGCCGCGTCAAAAATGTGCCTGGGATATTCACCCGTGTGTGTTTCTTAGCGTTTCTTTTAGAATGTTAACACGTTGATTGCCAAGCCAAAAATGGCCAACATATCGAGATAAATAGCTCAAATTGAACATTTATTTAAGTTGGTTATTTTGGTTATAATAAAGCTAAGATATGTCGAAAGCTACGGCTACAAATTAGCCCGAAACATGTCGAGCTAAACTCGATTTAAAAAGTTAGTTACCCGTTTTTTTTTTCAAGATGATTGAGTCTCATGGTAGTTTAATGTTTTAATACAACTTCGTTTGTCTAACCTGCTCGCTAAACAAAACAATAACGCTTGTGCGAATACTTGAAGTTTCAGTGGAAAAAAGTATTTCAAAAGTGCCATCGCTCTAGGACCAAAACTTCTCAGCCACCCGCATCTGTACAATCACCCTAATTATCAAGACGTCTTATCAAAAAGGTCGAAGTAACGATTCCTTTGGGACCCACTTCGCACCAGCATCCGGATTCACAGGACATTATTTTATAATAACACCGTCTTGGGAAACAAAAAATTGGGCAAATATTTGGTTTGATTATTGGACGCTTTTAAGTCCAGCGTTTGGGAATAAACGAATAGTGTTTTTTGCTGTTTCGGTGAGCTTGGATTAAATAAACTATTATATAGGTGAAAAACTTCACCTGTTGTAGTATGTAGTATATAGTTGTGTACAGTTTGCAATGAACGACACAAAAAATACGAAGACAATTACTTGATTTTAAACATAAAATACCGTGAGACTCACTCATAGTTTAAAATAATGGAATTACTCACGTTGTTTATACCGATATTAGCTCGACATGTGATCCATCATCTGGAGCTAAGCGTCACGGCAGCGGACAGACGCGCACAGACAGACAGACAGACAGAGATCCGAAACATGTTGAGCTAATCTCGGTATAAACAACGTGAGTAGGTAATTCGTTATTTTTCACTATGAGTGAGTCTCACGGTAGTTTTATTCTTTAGTTTGCTTTTAGCGACAGGCTAGCAACTTGTCACATTCATCTATAGTTAAACTTAAAAGTTCATTCATCATAAAAGTTATTTCAAACTCGACTCCACACAGCAAACTACTCTATTCCCTATTAATCCTATAGTGGTCTTATAACGGCCTTGTCATCTAGAATGAACAGTATTTTTACGATAATATTAGAATTAATTCGGCACTCCGTGGAATCTGGGAGGTGTAATATTTCAGGCTCCCGCTGTCATTTACATAGAAAAAGGTTTCTGTCTCGTTGTTTTGGAATTCGGTTGGAGTAGAGAGTGGCTAGAACTAATACTGGAGTAGTAATAATATCTAACACTTTTTTATTTAGTATCGGATTAAGTTTAAACGGGTTGTGGATTTTTTTTTACACATAATTTTAGAATCACGTCTGTATTCCATTGACGCAGATAATGTCTCTTTGTCATATTAGTAGCCTTTATACAGCAATCTGATTCGATATTACAATATTACTTGATACCGATACTGCGTTTTACTGCTGTAAAATGAAGGGGCGCGCCAATATAATGTTTTATGAGCCGTAAAACAGCTGTATAAGTGCTTATACAGCTGTTATAGGACTTAAAGTTATCAAAGAAATTGATTATGGGGTGCTAAATGTGTAATACATTCCTTTATTTGTTTTAATGTGTTTTTTTATGCTAAATGTGTCTCGTACATACAAATGAAGTATGTTATAATAGAAGCGAATGGCACTCTGTTGGCTTTGCCTATCCCATATGGAAAAGAGCACATAACTATGTATGGTACCTACGATAGTGACAGGTTGCTAACCTGCCGCCTAAAACATACCTTAACCTGTGTACTTTAGTCACCTCTCACAACATCCATTACGACTAGCCTGCCTCCTAAAATATACCTACCGTAACCTATTCCCGTAGACCCCTCTTACGACATCCACGGAAAAAATTGAGAGATGATTGTCTAAACTTGACACCACACGACAGACATTATTTTAATGCTTAATATAATAATTATCCATTGTCTTTGATATTTGCTCGAAAACAATTCCAGTTATTGTGTTCACGCTAGCTTAACGTTCTCGTTAAAATTAAATACTACTTATAACAATTTCGGTTAAAGTCACATAAATGTTCACGCAAATGTATATTTAGACAAATCTGTAACAACAATCGATTACTTTCAAAGAGTCCTAAATGGCAGCTTTATGATAAGCTGAAAACAGACCTTTACCAATCCAGATAAAGTTCAAAATGGAAAAACGCATAATATTGAAATAGAACCCTGTTTAATTAAGACTGGAGGGGTTCTCTTACGTTCTATGGAAACAAACGGAATTTGGAGAAACTTTTCATAACAGCTTTATAAATTTCAAGCACGAGGTGTTTTGGTACAGTTGGCAGAAGAGAAATAAATAAAAAATAAAAACATAAACATTGGATGTTGGTTGGTTGGTGCGGATCCTCAAAAAGACGTGGGTTCAAATACCATACATACAATATAATCACGCCTGTAATCTGAAATGGGGTAGGCAGAGCACACGAAACGCTACATAGACTTTTAGCATAATTTTAGATTAAAGAAGTACAATAGTGTCAGGTCGACAGACTGTTGCCTAAAATATACCTTAACCTAACTCCTTAGTCGCTCTTACGACATATACGGAAGAAATGGAGATGTGTTACTCTAATCACGACACCACACAGAAAATTATTCGTTTAATTGGCTCCACGCATGGATTTCGGTCACATTTTAAAGCGATCGTGATTCCGAACACGACGCGTTAGGGTCCAAATAGAGAGTTCTCTCTTGAGGCAGTTATTATGCCTGGACCGAAGTTCAAAAAGAAAGTTGGAGGTAATATTCATCTTCATAACTTCGTTAGCGCTATGTAGTGTTACCATGTGACAGTTAATGCATGTAAGTGACGTATGCAGTAGGAGTTTGGCTCTTTGACGATAGGTGGCGCCAGTGTGCTACAGCGCTGCTGATTGGAAATATAAGTTTTTCCCGGGTGAGATGATATCGATGATGATTTTAGGGGACATAGACGAACATTTAGATAATTCATTATGAATTTCTGCTCTATACTTATGTTGCTGTCTCTACCAAATGAAATAGACATGATAAATTAATATCAAAGAAATTTCTTCGTCGACTGTAATTGTTATATTAAGAGCGACTCGTTTTTATTATTACATTTTGTGTTTGATTTGGTTGTTTAGTCATTATTTAGATATTTTTTCTGTGTAGGCATCATACATTTCCGTGCAAATATAATAGTGAATCACAAACAATATAAAAAAAAATTGTTTACATACATCACGCCCATATTTCCTAATGGGACAGATAGAGCACATGAATCGTTATATTATAGTCAAAATCATGACTATTTCACGTTTCGCTACCACTTTTAGCACGTTTTTAGGTACAAAGTTAGCTAAAAGATATTTGAAAGTGAGAAATTGCTAGCCTGTTGCTTAAATATACAGGGTGAAATCGGAGACGTAATCAGAAACTTACTCCTTACACGAAACAAAAACCGTTTAGTTTTTGTTAATTTTTCTCCTTAATTAAATCAGCAATGCAGTAAATCATGGTTACCCCATTTAAAGACTCTAAACTTTTTGAAGTGTGTGTTTACACACACTTGTTTAATATCGTAAACAAGTCACGTGGTCTGGGCCGAGTAGGGTAACCAGATGATAGGTAGGGATTGATATTCTTATTTTGTTTTAATTAATTGCGATAACCACTAATGCTCCGTGTTTACCTAGGGCAGCTCTATCGGAAAATGTGGTTTCTGATTACGTCTCCGATTTCACCCTGTATACCTTATAACCTTATGGTTTAACAGTTAACAGTTTTATAACTGTTAAAGGCCACTTGATTCCCACCTCACCACCTCCTCCACCACCACCTCTCCATTTCTTCCGTGGATGTCGTAATAAGCGACTAAGGAAATAGGTTTAGGTATGTTTTAGGTGACAGGCTAGCAACCTGTCACTATTCTATCTCTTCAATCATTGCAAACCTAAAACTATGCTAGAAGTGGCTGCGAAGCGTGATACAGTTATAATCATGGTTTTGTCTACGTCACGTTTCGTGTGCTCTGCCTACCCCATTTGAGAACACAGGCGTGATTGTATGTTGTATGTATGCCACTTGATTCCCGTGTGTCCTGCCTCCATATAAAAAAAAAAAGTAATTCTTAACTTATTTTTAACTTTTTTTTTATGACGAAAAGCAAATTAATAACACTTTTTATAGATATTAGAGCTACTTAAGTATGAAAAACTCTCTGATGTATGACCAGTATTCCCGTTACACCCTGAAGGCTTACCACAGCAACACGCTCTAGTCGCGTCGCGCGCGGGATAGTCCACCTGTCACTCTCTGACGTCTCTAGTTAGACAGTGACAGGTATAGTCTACGTCGCACGTCTCTCCACTCACGCCCTATGGCCTCGTTCACACGGCAGCAGCACAATCGACGTGTGAATAGATCTATGTAAGTTGTACAGTCACTATTTATGCGTGAAGACGTATACTGTAAAAAACGTGCAGGACAATGCCGTGTGAACGAGGCCTATCGTGCAAAGGCTGTATGAAATCTATCGTATTGTGTAACATCAAAAAGCAATGGCGGATGTCTTCATATGGCATTTTTACCCATTTGTATCAATACTTTGTCCGTCTCAACCTTTAAAGCCTTTTCTTAATTGCAGTCGTAAAGGTCAATCGTCCGGTCGGCATTCGGGTCATGGAGGTCAGACGGACCCTTATCGTGTATCGATTGACAGTTGTTTCTTATCTGCAAGGGTGTGGAAGCGGCGTATGTTCTTTTTGAAGTTGGAACGCGGTTTTGTTGCGTCATCGTTTTTTATTTGAATGTGATAGGTAAAGGAAATAGTGTCCATACAGCCACAAGGTATCTGCCTGTTTTTACATACAAATGGGGTAGGAAGAACACGTAAATGTGATGTGGATAAAAGCATGACTTCTATTTCATGTTTTGTACTTAGCCATTTTTTGAAAGGAACCTCAAAGGATGTTTCTTAAAACAAAAGAACAACACCTGGATGATTCCCAATAACATAGTTATGATAATACAATCACGCCTATGTTCCCAAATGGGTTGGGCAGAGTACACGAAACGTGACCTAGATAAAACCAAGGTTTATGACGATTTCACGTGGTTTGAAAACAGGTGAACTGGCCTGTCGCCTAAAGTGTACATACTTAATTTCTTAGTCGCCTCTTAGGACATCTATGATAGAAATGGACAAGTGTTATTTTATCCTATCTAAAGTTTTTTTCGTTTATGTGCTAAAAATAATGTGAACGTTAAATGTTACGAATAAGTATTTTCCCACACGTAAATGAAATGCCTAGTTTCAACCGAACATCGCGTTTTCTTTCCTATTTTCGTGATGTAACTTGCAAGTAGGGCAGGAGTACCGTTTGTGGCCACCTTAGCACCATTTTTGGCCAGCTGACATTTTAATTAAATAATTTACGAAAAAACACAATACTAACACCATATTTTCATTATATTTCCATCAATTCATTTGGAATTGAATCGAAATTTTAATGTTTTGTTAATATAATTTTTGTTTTATTGTTTATTAGCTTTCCGCCCGCGGCTTCGCCCGCGTGGAATTCGGTTATATTGCGGTATAAAGCAAACATTCCCTCGGGAACATCAATTTTTTCCGGGATAAAAAGTAGCCTATTATTTAATCCGAACTTTTATCTTTACGTCTGCAAAATTTCAAAGCAATCGGTTCAGTAGTTACGGCGTGAAAGCGGAACAAACAAACAAACAAACTCACTTTCCGATTTATAGTATTAGTAAGGATTTAAACAAAAAATGGCCACAAACGGTACAGTGGCCACAAACGATACAGTGGCCTCCTGCCATATTTAGCATGACGTCATACGTTGTCATCAGGACCCATAGTTCCCGGGATAAGTCACACAATATCCGACAAGTCACGGAAAAAATCAATCGCGCCGTTTGATAGGGATGAGTCGGTGCTTCGCGAATGCGCGGGACTTTATTACCAATAAACTTTTTGTAACAGGTTGGTGTTTATGACAAGTGGCTGGCATTGGGGATTTAGTGCCGAGCGAAAATGTATTATTTGATTATTTCTTTGTACAGATATTTGGGGAAGTTTTTTCCCTAAATTAGGAAGCTTGGTTAGATAGTTTTCAGGAAAATCGTTTGACGTCTTGTTGGAACAAAGTCGTTTTACAAATATTACAATTTTGTTATCGGGTTGATCTGTGTGTTGTTGGGTTAGACTAACACCTCTCTATTTCTTCCGTGGGTGTCATAAGAGGTGTCTAAGGAAATATATTAATGTCTATTTTAGGCGACAGGCTAGCAACCTGTTACTATTTCACCTGAAAGTTTGCTAGAAGCGTTTAATGGTCGTTGTTTTACCTGTGAAGGGTTTCGTGTACTCTGCCTACGCATGCAGACGCTATGCAGACGTAATATAATTTTCTAGATATTCAACTTTTCTCTTCGGCTTTTTAGATTACTTTTTTAAACAAAGTTCAAAACTTTGCTTTATAAAATCACTAAACACGAGTCCGTATTTGTATTTCAATAACAGCACGAGACTGTAATTACGCGTTTACGACATCAACAAACGTGGCAACTATTTTTAAGAGCAATATCCGCGTACCGCGATACGGGTTGTAATAACAATTAGTTTTCATGTGGGGGCTTTAGGCCGTTATACCTCGTGGAAGAGTGCTGAGCTCGAAAACATTTGAGAAACAAAAATATTCAAAAAATTGAATTATAGAGACGAAAGGATGAAAACTGCACCAACTGCACCCACTGAGATTTCGCTGTCCGTCCGTCCGTCCGTTCGTCAGTTGCCACCATAAAATATGAACCGTCAAAACTAGACTGTTGAAAATTACACATTACCATTATGTGTTTCTATTGCCGCTATAACTACAAGCACTAAAAATAAAATGAAATTGTTATTTGTGGGGCTTCGATACAACCAATGTGATTTTTTTGTGTTTTTGGGTCGATGTAAATGATAAATAACCGTAATAATTGAGATATTGTATCCTGTTTTTCTGTAACTATTTTATGTGCAATAAAGAGTCATACAAATACAATACAATACAATATTCCTATTCCTGATCCTATAATACACCTTGTACGACATCCACTAAAATCACTAAATCATTCGAAACTCTCGAAATTGGCGAAAAATGCTTCTGTAAAAGCAAACCTCCTTAAAAAATCGTGAAGTGAAGAAAGGATATTAATTATGTATGAGATAAAAATGCAAAAGGAAATTGTGCTACTAGTAAGTAACAATTTTTCAATACAAATCGACTCGAAGTCCAACACTAGTTGTTCCGCCAGCGACCCCAAGCCCGTGGCAAAGCAATGAGGTTATGTTAGATTTCACGGTTTGGTGTGAGGAAACTTAATTTGGCGACTGCTAAGCGCTTGTCGTTCGCATGTAACTGTTAAGTATTATGAGTGCGGTTTATTGTGCTGTGAGAGAGACAATGCGAATAGCGATTTCTGTTTATATTTTACTTAGTGATTTTAATTTTGTTTGACTCTACAATAGGAATGTCGACCGGGTTAGAAAAATGTATGTAATGCTAATTAGTTTGATTGTTCGATTTTGGAAAAAATGGAGACACGTAGTTTTTTGTTTTTCAAATAATAACATCGATAATATGAGCCGTGCGTATTATAATTTTTTTGTTTGTCAAATGAGTTGAAAAATTTACGTCTAATATTTTTTGGTTTCCATCTGACTGAGTTAATAGTTTTTTCTAGTCTTCTATCCAATCAAGTGAGTGGTGACAACGTATTAACTCATGATTAAATTCATGATTAATCTCAACAAGCAATAGACAAGTAATTTTATACGTGGCATTTAATTTTGCATCAAAAACATACACTACGCAAACAAAATGACTGCCAAAACTATTAACTAAACCCAAAATACTATACTGAAAACTGAGCGGGAAATTTCATTAAAACTCGCACAAAATCCACGAAGCAGAAAAAATGTGTCTTTCATCAAGATTTACCGTGCTTCACGTCCTTCCGGACCATTCCCAACATTTTTAATAAGAAAACACCTACGGGCCATTACAAAGAGTCAAGTTTGGGACGGCCGTTTTGCAAATAGGATGGCCTGGCGAATGTAAATTCTTGCCGGAGACTTCGAGAATGCGTCATTCGGGAGCGTTATAAGAAACTGACGCGATCCCGGTAGCCGTACAAATGTCTGCTTCTGATTAAAAGCCATTACCAGATGTGGTACAGCGGCTCCACCTTTCACGCAGAGAGTCGTGGGTTCGAATCCCAACCTGTTGAAAGCGAAGAGAGCGGAGGCGAGCAGTGCGCGTTTGGCAGCAGCAACCGCCGCGGCTACTAGATGAAGGGCTACGAATTAGCCCGAAACATGTCGAGCTAAACTCGATTTTATAAACGTGAGTTATCCGGAAATTTTCCAACATGAGTGAATCACACGGTAGTTAAATGTTTAATGTACCAAATATATGTATCTGTTAAAACCGGTAATTCGTTTAGTAATCCGTACATCTATATATAATTTCTAACCCAGCCTACTTAATGAATTTGAAAATACACGTAGGTATCTCACACACACGTGACAGAAAAAGGAAGAGAAAGATCTTTACGCTTCTAAATTTTAAAAACCTTGAACATTTGTGTGATCATCCGGTCTCAGCAACTAAGGGACGCTCTGCGATGATCTGCACCGATTACGGCATCCTGTTGGGATTCGATATTTTTAAACTTAGATTGAGGAAGGGCCCAGATTATGACGGTTTGAGATATGCCTTTTTAAAAACGAGATTTCTTTTTGACTTTTTTTTTAATCTGTCCGCTTCGGTGAAGCTAAAGCTTGTTGATTTAACGGCGTATTTTTGGCGGCTTACGTTTTTAGTTGGTCGTGTCGTGTTGGGTTTAGGATTCATACATACATACATATTCTCACGCCTGTATTCCCATGAGGGGTAGGCAGAGCACATGAATTCAAAAATCCAGTGCCACGTTTAGCGAATTCAGGGTAACCAGATGTTTAAACGTGATATTGCGGTGACAGGTTGCTAGCCCATCGCCCACAATACACTGACCCTTTCCCAGAGTCGACTCTTACGAGACCCACGGGAAGAAAAGGGGAGGTGCTATTCTAACCCGGCACCACACGGGGACGGGGTTTAGGATAACGTCTCCATTTTTACCGTAGATGTCGTAAAAGGCGACTAGGGGTATTAACCTAAGGGGGCCTGTAGGCTGAAATACGTTTTAGGCGATAGGCTAGAAATCTGTCACTGTTATAAGTAAATCTTTTATCTAAGTTTTAGACTTAAAACTATGCTAAAGCAGTATGAAACTTGAAGTAACCATGGTTTTGTAAAGCATCTAAAACATAAGATAGACACTTAAGAGCGTGCAAACAAAATTCGGTGATTTTGATGTTTTTCAAATGCTTTAGAAAGCTATAAATCCTTAAGTTTTTGAAGAAAAACTACTGTAACATATAAATAAACTCTTTTTCTAGGGATTAACGGAAAAAAATATTTTATTAGCAACACAGATTTCTTTTACTTAGCCAATTTGTTGAAGGGTTTTCACAAAAATACGCGTCAGAGCTGTCTTTCACTTGAAAATTTTCCATTAAAATTTACCATAAACGATATAAACTTGTTATTATCTGATAGACAATATAGTCTACTGGGGATTAACGGATTAACATGAATCAAATTATTGGTTTTTATTATTCAAATATCATTTTACATAATTTCAAAGTTGAACCATTACTTTATTTTTTTTCTCATTGATTTTAATGTAATTACAAATGAAACAATTTTATTGTAAATTTACAGAATATGTTTAGTCTAACTATATTTTTTTCATGGCTAAATATGAGTTAATTTACATTTCACGATTTTTTAAACATTGGTCCAAAACCACTAAGGTCAGGTGGGGGAAGAGAAACGCAGGGATAAGAGGGCTCTACAGACCATAATCACTCATAACTCGACGAGTTATGATCTGTGGTGCCTCTTACCCCTGCCCTGCCCCTGAATTTCTCTTCCCCCACCTGATCTTATATTACGTTCGTAAAAAATGTGTGCGCCCTCTTAAATATGCAACGTTTTACATGATCTGACATACGGAAGTATACTATCATTAGAATAATACGAAAGATAACAATCATTCGGCAAAATGTATTAAATTTTAATCCTTCTCTACGGTTTCCCACCATAACAAAACCCCACATCTCAATAATCCAAACTCCATTACCGGAAACATTACCGCAAAATCAAGTAATTTAAAAACAAATTAATTATGGCCGTCGTCCGTTCCTTTTTTAAATTAAAGGGAAAACAATTACGTCCACGGTTTAGCCTAACGATTGACTTAACGATCGTCCCTACATAACGGCCCATCTTATTAACGCGAAGTGTTACTGTTATACGGCCAATGTAGAAAGCATTTTGACGGCCAAGGCCTGCTTGCGGAGTCAGTAATATTAAAGTCGGGTGTTTAAAACAATGAGAATGTGTGGTGCTTGAGTGTAAAGTGTAATGTGTGGTGTTTAATTTAGATTTAACACACTACAAGTTATTATTATTATTATTCGCGTGTGGTGCCGTCTATCCGTGCTATTCTAATAGCACCTCCCCCTTTCTTCCCGTGGGTGTCGTAAGAGTCGACTCTGGGAAAGGGTTAGTGTATTGCGGGCGATGGACTAGCAACCTGTCACTGCAATATCACGTTTACCTAACCATCTGGTTACCCTAAAATTGCTAAACGTGGCACTAGAGTTTTGAATTCACGTGCTCTGCCTACCCTCTTGGGAATACAGGCCTGATATTATGTATGTATGTATGTTATTATTTAAGAAAATGTAAATTGTGTTTCCACCACATTTTCTATAACAGTTTCGTGAAATACCAAAGCAGAGACATAAATCTGTCTCGATATTCAGAAACTTCTCCCCGTAGACCATTTGAGAAAAGCGAGATTATGCGTTTGCATGGTTAACGGCAGATTGTATTATCTGCGAGTTATTTAAACACCTATTTTCATAAGATAGCAGCTGCTGTGGAAGATTTTCTGGTAGCTTTAGTGTTATTGGGCAATTTGTTGTGTTGTTTAGCGAATATTATTATGGTTTCTGTTTTGTTTTGCACTAGCTTTTTAGTGTTATCATATTGTGCATGTACCTGTGAGTTTATAGATACAGACGTGATGTAGTAAAATGTTTTATCCATACATATGTAACTCTTCAGTAAAAAAGCCGTGATAGCCCAGCGGTTCGACCTGTTGGCCTCTCAAGCAGAGGGTCGTGGGTTCAAACCCCGGGCTCGCACCTCTGAATTTTTCGAAATTTATGTGCGATATCGACTCTGATATTTAGGGGAAAGTAGTACGAGTTGATCCCTTGGGGTAAGATGATTATTTGCAATTGCACTGAAACCACTAACGCCATCTAGTGTATTTCACTGTCAAAACATAGGTCCGGGCACCCTCGCGCCTCAGTCAAATCGCAATGGCCGCGTGAGCGATACGTCGATATTGACAAGAAAAATTAAAAATTGTGTACGGCTGATTTAAGGTAGGCATGACTTTGAGCTTATATTACTTTTATTCAAACAATGTTAAATGTCATTACTTTCATGTTTGTAGCTTTCTATTATTCTTAATTTTAGTATTTGAGCCATATGAAAATAGCCACGTGCTTGTAGGTTATGGTAACGAACATTGAAGAAAAAAGTGGGACTTGGGTCAAGATGATTCCTTTCTATATGGACGAGATGATCCCTGGGGATTATAAGGAGATTATAAGGAGAGATAATTTAAGTTCGTTATTCGACACTAAATGTTATTTTATGCTACTGTTTCGATTGATCTCATTACGATTAATGTATCTGATACAAATTAATAACTAAAGAAGACTGTTTTATTTTTGTTTTTAAGATTTGTGACCTTTCAAGTCATTAGACTGTTGATTTTGTTAATTTTATTACCTTACTTAACATTATAAGTAAGATGTAACAATATTTTAAATAAGGAATATTATGTTTAAATATTGGGTATATTTGTTTTTATAACATTTTCTCCATAAATATATTTGTTTACTCGGAATGGGGGTAAGATGATCATAGGGATCATCTTACCCATAGGTGTGTACAAGATGATTACTTTGTAAGGTTTTTTAAAAAAGGTGATATTTTTGTGATGTATGTGCATATGTGTGGGTAGCTTTAAGCCTATATATGTCAGATCCAATATTGTACGTCAGTCCGGTAATACACGTCATTGAAAGCACTAGTGTTTCTGTTATCTTTCCCAAGTAATACCTGGACAGCAAACGGACCCTGGACACGGACATGACAACTGGCGACGAGTTACGATCGAATCTACGCAAGTGCAGCG
>BHDV01004895.1:0-51429 GCA_005406045.1 Adoxophyes honmai
CACCAACCGCCCTGGTTGGAGATCTTTGATCAAAAAACATACTAGTGACTATGAATCCCGCCGTCGTGCTGAACTCGACGATAAGAGGGATGAGCTGAAAGCCCGACCACCAGCGGCGATCAGCTACAGTTATTGCAATGGTGTTCTCTCGTGCCCGTTGTGCTCACGGGTCTTTAACAACAAGCTCGGCTACGTTAGCCACGCGAGAGCACACGAACGCCAATTAAGGAGTTGAAGCAGTCGCTGTGACCGAAAACGGTCAGGAGAACATATATATTTTTACGTTTTTGTAATGGCAACTTGTCACTTAAATTTCAATAGTTTCAAAGAGAATAAGACATCTACGTACCTTACCATAGGAATACCCATTAGTGTTTTCCCAAAAACATTTGACAACACAATTATTTTCTGGCGATTATTTTTTACTTTTACTAAGATTAATTAATTATACGTGGCAATGGCAATATCGTCATTTCAATACCCTACATAAAGCTGATTGATTCTCTTTTTATTGCATAAATATTTTTGATTTTTGCAACTAACTCTAAATAAATAATGTTTACGTCTTAATTTTTAAGGCCAATACATACTATCAGCTGCAAAATTATGATAAAAATTACTTTTAGTTTCAGTGGGAATGTCATACGAAACTTTCCCATAATTTAGTAACTAATTAATAAACCGTCAGACGGCTGTAAATTTAATTACATGCTGTGTTTAACTGCAATATAATATACATTTTTAAAGTATTTAAGACCAATTATCTTGTTTTTAACTAATGAAGCTATAACTATCAATTTCGAGAAGGTCGTATTATTAGGGGAAAATTATTCGTTGTATTTGTACTTATTTTGTAACCAGTATCGTTTAAGTAAACACAAGATTCCTCTTATGATAATAAATATAAATCTTTCAAGTGTTTTTTTTATTGAAAAAAAAAAAAATACACAAAACATCATTAATGGACAATAACAAAACTATAGACGAAAAATAAAATACCTAATAAGTCATAATTAATTTCTTATTATTATTTTGTCATTCCGATAAGCCGTTTCATGCATATTTGGAACTATTTTGACATCTATTAACACTATCAGTTCGTTATAACTACGTGCACATTTGCACACAATAACGTTATTATATTCCTCAGAAATCTAAACACACACAACAATTAGATAGAAAAACGTTTTATTAAAATGTTCCCGTGTAATAAATGGAGATTGAGTAAAAAAAAGTATTCACAATTTTTTTACGAAACTTTTCTTTACCTACGTGTCGATTCCTGTTACACTTTACTTGAATTGTGAATTTATTACTAGTTATTCTTGAATTTTATTATTAAATTTTAAAATTACTTGCTTTTACACTGAGAGTTTAACGAGTTTGAACTGAAAACAGACTTTGGGAACATTTTAATCGAAAAACTCATTATTAGGTATAGAGTTTAAGAAATTCCAAAATAGATGTATGTTATAAGAAGGCTACGTGAAAGATATAGCAGCCTGAATCGCAATAAAATTGATTGAGCAATTTTCTTGAATTTTTCCTAGGATTGAAGGCCTATATCAGCAAATACAAGTTGCTAAAGCGTTCGATATGACAAGAAATATAACAAATTATATGCTGACGTAGATTTTTTGCATAAAAACTCCTTTTTACCTATTCCACTTTTTGTTATGCTTTTACATTTATCTTGTATTTCATGAAAGTAAAGTATACTATTAGCGTGGCTTTTACACAGTAATCCGTGAAGTTACCAATCGAAAATGTACGATAGTTGTCTTGAATTTGAAATATATGTCATAAAAATCCTGTACTATTTATACCAAATATAAAACAATGGTCACATTTTTTTGGGTTGATTACGCAATTTTGAAAAAAAAAATCAATGTTCTGGTTTCATGAAAATATATATCACACATATATTTCCATGAAACCATATATATACGATACCAATATATACTATGCCTAAAAATATTGTACCGGGTTTTAATAACAACCTGTATACATTATAGGCTTGATGTTAGAAAAAAAACAGCGTCCTTTCTTTTTCCCATTACTGTTTGTCGTAGCCTGCTTCATTTTTTAATCGTATCATTGCAATGGCAGATTGTTGAATCGGTCCTTTAGATTACTTTCAAAAGCAACGAAGAATACCAATGAACGTGATTTTTATTTCAGATTCTAGTCAGCTACCAATTGATTCAGATTTTCCATAAACTGGACTTTGAATCGTTATTATATCAAACTTGTCATTCCCAATAATATAATTATAATGAGTAGAGATAAAAACTTTAAAATTTAGATTAAAAATTATATTTTATACAACTTCTAAAACGTCAAGCACGTGCTACGTTGTATTGAAAATTTTAGAAACTCTAAGAATTTACGAGTATTTTCACTGAGAATAGCTTAGAAAATTTTCTAATTTAAATAAATTCGAAACGAATTTGGTCCAAATTCAGACAGAAATAGTTTCCTTTAAGTCAGAGTTAAAATATTTTTTTAATGGCAGCCAAGTTCGTTACATTATAGTGATTTAAGAGTAAGTAGTTTGCAATAATTCTACCGCAAGGAATGAACTTAGTTAATTTTTAGACGCTGTAAATATCATTTAAAACTCTTGTCCAGATTTTAATGTATAGCTAATAATTATTACAAATATCTACGATAGCAATGCTTACACAAGCCAATCATTGCCATTTTGTTGCTGTGACGAATAGGAGTTGTGAAAAATGGAAAAGATTCCGTACAATTATTCGGCCATCAATAAAAAAAAATCGTATCCCGGACGTCACGCTAAATAAAATTAATTAATTTGTAAAAGCTACTTACTGATTAGGTACTCCAGCCTTATTGTAAGTTTCACTTACGTAAGAGCAGCTGCTATCTGTTAAAAAGAAACATGAGTATTGCTATCTCATTCTAACTTACAACAACGTCCCTATTTACGTAAGTTAAACTTACAAGTGTAACGCAGACCTAAAATAGAGATTCATTTTCAATGTCATTGTATTTTCGTGGGTACGTTATTTAAGATAAAAATACCTGGGCCGAATAATTGTCTCATATAACTTAAATTATCTTTATCTAAACGATAAAAACTAAAATACATAAGGCTTAATGGCAGTACATCTATAATTGTGTTTAAGGTGCCTACAAAACAATACGATTTCGGATAAAACATCTTAACCTTTTGACTGCTTAGAAGGTTGACACTGGACATGTTAGTATCGCAAAGCGACAAAAATTTGAAATGTTGTCTTATTAATATAGACTGCATTGAAATTAGTTGGAATTTTTGTCTTATATTTGAGAGCATGGCAGTGAAAAGGTTAAGATTGTTTGTTTTATCTTCGTTACATTATCATTATCTTAGCAAATTAAAGTTTATCCCCCGTTTAAGCGTTTCAAGAATTTGACGTCTCTTTCACGCTAGGTTATAGCGGGACATATTTTTATGTACCTAGGGGATAAAAATTTGCTGGAAAGAAACAAAGGAGGCACCTTACGAGCTATGTCTTACATTTTGACTAAGCTTCTAACAACTAAGAATAACTGCATATTGCTATTTACACTGCTAACTTACGTGCTTTTCCGATTATTTACGCTAGTAATTTTTAATTACTGTGATTATTACACTTAATAAATTTATTAATTACGTAAATAATCGCAGTAATTATTTGTATTCCCGTGGTACGCTATTGAACACTTGTTACTTGAACATAATTTTTATGCCTACGTAATTTATTTACAAATCACTAATTATAAAATCAATAAAAGTTATTGATACTGCGTTGGCGTTATCTACAATAAACTTTCTAAAAAATAAGTCGCGGCTCCTTATATTTTATTATAAATTATTTTATTAATTATAAATGATTGCTTGTATTAATAAATAGTTCTTACAGATTTAGAGTCAGCAACTTAATGTCGTCATCTGTTTAAAAATGCAACAGTAATTTAACAATACTTTCAGCATTTCATACACAAAACACTTTTTTTTTAAGCTTTTTTTTCATAGGACACTTGCTATATTTTTTACTTTTACCGTGGCAATTATGATCTCAATAATTTACAAGAGCTATTTATTAGTACAAATCAAACTATGATAATAATTTATAAAATCAATTATAAGAATACATATTTCTATAAATAGCAATATAATCTATGGATGTAATATCATACGGATGTTATTCAGCAGACCATTATGGCACGTTTTATAATTATAATAAAATACGATACCCATAAATAATGTTGATGTTTTTCTTTACTTAACGATAAAAACAAGAAATTAAACTTGTTTAAATACATTACATTTATGTATTTTTGTAAAACTAAAACAGCACCGATATTTTTCGCTGTCTGTACTTGTGTTTTATATCTGTTGGCAGGCAGCAAAAAATATCGAAAAAATATTCAATTGGCATAAATCAAACGTCATACATTTCTATAATTTTCTACCTAAGTTTTTACTTCTGCCTTCTAGGCTTTAATACGAGCTATATAGGAATTTGAAATAGAGGAAAATTTTTAGGAAGAAGAGAGGTTTTGAAATTTTACAGATTTTATTGAGCACTCATTCTTATGGCACTCATTTGTTTGTTATTTTTAGCTTTAACATTTTTACATTCTGGTAATTTCGGATGCAATTCTGTCGTAGTTCCTTTTGATTTATTCGTCGCCATTTTTTTTTCTTCGAAGAATCTGTACTGTCGGCAATGTGTAACTCCTAGCATACAAACCGAACTCGTTTTTCTAACAAAATAATTAAAAAAATCTCTTGATTTTAAGTGAGGTACAATTTGCCTGTTCATTTCTTATCCCAGAAGGGGGTTAATTTCAGGACCATAAACGCATAAACAAAATCAACTTCATTAGTCAACAATAGAAACTGTTGTAACTGAAACTTGTACGAATGTACACATGTCATCCTAAGTTTATTCTCACAATCGCCGTTCTTTAAAAATCTTTCTGTTTGATTAATAAAGAATGGTACCGTCACATGGCAAGGCGCGCAAAATCGACTTATACCTGACACACTTTAACTAAAAAAGTCTGAAAAATAAATGAAAGGCAACTCGACTTGCGTGCCTTACCAGTCGGGTTAATTTGAAACGACATTCTTTCTCAAAACAAGGCCAAGTTTGAAGTCCCTGATATAACAAATTAAAAACCTTGGATGACGTCATAGGCTTCCAAGCTGGACATAGTGAGATAGACGAGCCAGAGAGAGAAAAGGAAGATGGAAGTGCAGATCTTGACCCCGCGGGGGCCTCCGAGCTCGCCTCCGATGGACTTTCGTCTTCTGAGGACCAGCACGAGGACAGCAATGGCCGCTTCAGAGCAGAACATCGTGACACTGAAGGCGAGGCTGTAAAAGAATTGGTCTTTAGAATTACAAGCATACATACAGACATACTTTAAGGCTAAGGTTTTGTATACACTAATGAAATACGGGGGAACAGCGTTTTTTTTCGTCACGTAATTTCGTCTCATGTAACATGGAGGCTTTCACAGAAGACGAGCATACCTTTCAAAGACCATGACCAGATGTGTGTTTCTCCTGTCCTAAGACATCATCAGCGGTGTTGATGCTTCAAAAGTCAGCTAAATGAGCTAATCAGAAATTATAAATTTGCTCGCAATGAGCTATCAACCCGACGAAATGTTCACATCCTTCTATTATTTGACATCACTTTCTGGTAAGATCTTCCTCGATCTGTCAAAATTAAAGCCAATTGCTAGTGAGTTAGGAAAGATTAACTTACTTCCCAGGGTCTACTTCGAACTTCTCGCCCTTGCTCCAGTGGACTATGGCGGCGACGGTCCAGGCGACTCCGATGCCCAGGAACACGTTGACGGCATTGGATCCCGTGACGTTGCCCACGGAGGCATCAGCGTACTGATCTTGGCAGGCGGCCACTTTGCTGGCGAAGGTGTCTGGTGGAATATAGATTAAAGTTTGAAAACGGAAGGGTAAGATAGAGCGAGATGCGAGATTTAAAATTTACATGGCCCCTATAAAATGGAAGGAAGGAAGGAAGCGAGACGCGTGATTCAAATTTACATGGGTCTGAAAAGGGTTGCATTTCATACAATTCTCTGTGATTTTTTTTTTTCGCTAAAGAATACATTGATTGTCTGTCGCACAAAAAACGTTACCGGATCAATTGATCGATCGTTGATCGACGGCATGGATCGATGGTAGAATAAATAAAATAGTAGAATAGAATATTTATAGCCGGGGGTAATCGATCAGCGTCGACGTGCCATCGACCGGCATCTGACAGACCAGTCGATCAACTTCGATCGACGTTGACCGATGCCGTCCATCAACGATTAATCGATTAGTAACACCCTAAGTCAAACCTGGCAATAGTGTCACACTACCAATACTAACCGGGTATGCTCGTGCCGAGAGCAACAAAGACGATGGCAGTGACAGAATCCTTGATGCCCAGGGTGCAGCCGAAGTGGGAAGCCACGTCACCGATGACGGCGGTGACCAGGCCGATGCAGATGATTGATATTACGAAGCAAACGTAGCCCCCGCCGATGTCTGTGAGAAACAGTCATTACTAATATAATACATGGTGTAATAGACCCTGTGTGATAATTCACAGAGTTATTTATGAAAGTAAAAGGATTTCAGTTTTTTTGGGTTATTGTGTGGTGTCGGGTTACAATAAAACTTCTCCATTTCTTCCGTGGATGTCGTAAGAGGCGATTAAGGAAATAGGTTAATGTATAGGTATAGGTATAATCTAGGCGACAGGCTAGCTACCTGTCACTATCTATACCCGCTCACTTAAAATTACGCTAGAAGCGGCCACAAAAAGTGAATAGTCATGGTTGTGTCTAAGCAGCGTTTCGAATGCTCTGCCTATCCCATTTGAAAATACATGCATGGTGTATGTGCGTAATAGGTACTAGTGCAGCGCAGCGTCGAACACTGTCGTTTACCTCAATAAAAAATGCCACGAAGTATTTAACCGCGCAAAATGCCACGAAAACGAGCACAAAAATACAAATAGACAGCTCGATACGTTTACAGCTCCCTCGGGACCAGCAAACCCAGATTACTGTCTCAATTTAAATGTCGCAACATACGTGCCTGGGGACGAATTAACACAACTCAGGGCACGTAATTGCAAACATTTTATATTTGACGATCTGAACAAGGGTGTTGCCATTTTAATATGTCTGTGTCGTTTTCAAGTAATTTTTTGGCGTATATCGTTGTAATTGAGTGGTAGTGGTATGTGAATTGTCTTTGAAAGGTATACTTAGTTGGTAAAATGAATGCGTACGTAATTTTTTTCATCTTTATTAAGAAACGTTTTCCCATTGTTTGCTTGATTATCAATTAACCACAGTTTTACTTTTTTACAACTTTATTTTATGTGCGAAGGAAATTTTATGACAGCAATCTATTACATTATTAAAGTTTAAAATGATGTTAATTGACTTATTGAGTAACTCTGCGATTGAAATTTTAGCTACGATTCGTCGAATGCCACTGAATACCTCAGAGCAATCAGTGAAATGTCACAAATACCAAAAACATCGTTGTAGTGGTAGATCAAATTGACAACTACTTAGTTCAGACTTTTCGGTCTGTATTTACACTAACTATTTCCTGAGCAGGGTCTTGAAAAGTTACTGACCTGTTGGCGGGATGAGCGCGAATATGATCTTCCAGAAGAGTGTAACCACGTGCAGGATATAGTCAGATATCGATGGAGGTTCCTCAGGGTCATCTGAGCCTGGAATATTAATGTCAGTCAGTCTTTGGGAGTGATGTGTGATAATAAAATTGCAGTTTCATCGGCGTAGTTTGGAGATTCCCAATGAGGGGCCTTTTTGACCTTAGGCTCCCTACGTAATTGTGCTACTAGTGGTCGTGGAGTGTCGTTAATCGTTAAAGCTTCAACGCCCACCAGGGTGTTGAAAAGTGTTATATATAACATTTTATAATTTAAGTTAAAAATAAAAAAACTTTTAAAATGTTATAGACCAAATGACAACAAGTTAATAAGTAGCAGGTGCTCCCACACTAGTGTTATGTTGTTTTACTATACCTAACTTGTTAAGGCGCAGCGCAGACGACAGAGTTTTTGTGCGATCGAGTCTGCGCATTTTGCGCGTCGTGTGCTTTACTACATTATAATTCCATAGGTTCTATTTTCACAGACTAAAAAGTCTGTTGCGGATAGTCTGTCGTCTGCACAGGGCCTAAATGTTATTATATGTTATTAACGCACCCAAATTCCTTAAATATCTCAGTGCAAGTGAGGTTTCTGACTAGAGTAGACATGGACAAAAATTTCTTTATTTAGTTTGCTCTGTATTTTTTATTCTAACGTAAAAAGAAAAAGCGCTTTTGGATGCGTCGTTTTCTTTAAAAGATTCAACTTCTATGGTGTCCTTCCTAACACGAAAAGTCGTTAGTCCATAGCATTTGGTACAAACATACGCTCTTTTACTTCCGAGTTGGTGTACAAAAGGTGTAAAACGTTTGTTTACCGGAACTGACAGTGAGGGCCTCGGTGAATTGTTCCTTCCACGATGACGTGCCTATGATTATTGAAGCGTTTGCCCTTTGTACTAGCTTGTCCACCGTGTTCTGTAACAATAGAGAAAAAAAACGTTTATCAAAAAATATGAATGAATGATCCGACCGATTTCGGCCATGGCAACCACTTTGAGGACTCCTATTGTCTAAGTCCATTCTACTCCAACTACTAAATATGTAGTTTTAAAATCTACCGATAGATGTCGCTGTACGGTAAACATGCCTGCTAACGATATGTTGACTCAAAATCATGAGGTTGTTTTGTTTTTTGTTTAACGACGCAAAATCCGATTGTTTGCATAAACTCTCCCTTAGCGTCCAAAGCCGAGGCCGGCTCAATAGAAGCACCCTTTGGCATGCTAAGTATAAACTCCCCACTTGCTGAGCCGTCCCTCTGACGGCTCGCCTCTCTCCGGTAAGCAGTAAAGGCCATCTGAGGCCAACTGCAACAGTCCGTCAAAAAAAAAAAAAAAAGTTTAACGACGCATTTTATTCAATAAATCTGACCAAGATTTGTGGCACCACTACAACTTGAGTTTTGATTTAATTTCCCTCGGGAAGGTTACATGTCAAACACCTATTCCGATTGGTGCTCGTGGAAGCATTTGACAAACACCGAGGTCTGTTGCGACAGCATGGTGGACGAGATGGTAGCGATGTAGTAATCAAGGCTAGTGAACAAGAGTTGCGCAAGGTGTCTCGACAGGCTAAAGACAAGTGGTGGCGGGACAAGGCTCGTCAAATACAGTCGCTTGCGGATGCCAACCAGCTCAGAGAATTTTACAGTGAGATACGTAAGCTGTTATCAAAAAGTAAAACGGTATAGAGACATGAGATAAGAAAACCGATCAAGTGCCAGTCAGACTCACATTTACCAAAAACTACAAGAAAAAAACAAGTTTTGTGTATAGGAATACTTTTTTTAAATAATTATTTAATGTTAAGGTATATAACTGAAACATTCTGTGAATATTAAATTTTCAATCATCTTATTGTTATCGTTATTTATATCAACCCAAAAACTGGATGGTATCACATTTATATCAACAAGAAGTATTCTATACACACTAAATAACACTTCAGTTCTCCAACAAGAACCCTTCACCACATGCAACTTTGTAGTCTCGTAAGATTTTTCATTTTCTTACTAGCGTGTGTAACGTAATGGCGGGCATAAATCGTAACCTCCCTCTTCGCAATCGAGTAAAACTGGCGGAAGCTCTCAAGGACCCAGATAAGTGGAGGTCTGCTCTTTACGACCGATACATAACTGGGGCTAAACGCAACCGAATTTAGGCCGTATCGGGGGGAAATACAGATAAAATTGTTTAAACTGTCAATGGCGTGTACGTAATTATGTGGCTTAATCGCTTTCTCTCGTAGGGTTTATTAGGTTCTTGAAGTATCGTGATTAATTTAATTGGTAAAAATATAATTATATTGATATCTTTAGTTCGCGGGAGAATTTGGTCATCACATTTAAAAGCCACTACAACTATTGTTATTGTCACAAAAGTATATTAATTGCAACCATACCATGGTATTTACAGATGTTCTTAGTCTTGTTAACCAGTATTGACACGGACCCTACAAGCGCATAACAATTTCTTTACTTAAAACTTAACTTAATATACAGCTTTATATATTAAGTACGTTTAGCACGTCTTAACCTAAACAATTATCTTCTGTGACTCAATCATTTAAGTCCCTATAAAATTTTACTATACTTTTATTACATATTCTGCATTTCAAGTTTAATCAATTTAAGCTGAACTCATAATTATTTACAAGTTTTCAGTCGAAATTAGGTCTTCAGCTTATTCACAAAATTCATGACAATGCTTGTCTCGACTCACCATAAAACTTATTCACGGTAAACATCATAGTGACATTGCATTGTGCATTGCTTGACAAAATGAGATCTTTATTACTCAACGTGCAGTAGATAAAAAAATCAATTAGTTCGACGATGCTCCACATATCGCAAATAACTTATTAAAACAGGGGTAACAATAATAAAAGCGCGTGTCAAGCCACCCAGTTCACGCACTAATGTATTTCCCTTGTCAGCTAAATTGTTTTGGTGTAAGAATTTTATTTAATAATATTCCCGCCACTGACGACTCGGGTGGAATTTTAATTTTATCAATATCCGCCTCTTCGAGGGCGGGCGAATGCGTCCGCCATATAAACGAGGGCTTAAAGGGCGATTAAATGTAGTGAAAACGATATAAATACGTAATGTAATAGTATTTTATTCAACTGCTACATTATGAGAAGCCTTGGAACTCCCGTGTGGTGTCGAGCTTCGAATAACATCTCCATTTCTGCTATGGGTGTCGTAATAAAATAGGTTAAAGTATGCTTTAGGCGACAGGTTCGCAACCTGTCACTATTATACCTCTACCAATGTTTCAACCCAAAATTATGCTAAAAGTGGCTACGAAATAGTCATGGTTTTGACTATGTAGCGTTACGTGTGCGATCACGCGTGATCACAATCACTTTAAATTTGACAGGTCCAAACGAACCTCGCTTTAAAATTGATTCACGGTATCGCTTGACTTATGACAGTTATGACAGTCGAATCCCAAGTCCAGGCACCTTTTGAAGCCAATTGAAAAAATGATAAAAAAAAATTACGAAGCCTAAGCAAGATTCCTGGTAAGGATGATGTCTATAGGCGATATCGCTTTCCATCGGATTGCCCACCTGATCGACTGCCTTCCTGATGCCCCTTGTGTATAACAAAACTTGATTCATCATAGTTCACTAACCTTAAACTCCTTGCTCTCCTTGACCCTCAACTGCGCCCTGGTGATCTCACCAGCTCTCGGCAGACCCATCATGGCGACTGCTGCTTCTTCCTCCGGCAGGGTTGCCAGATGGGTGGCTTCATCGTGGACGGGGTTGTCATCATCTGTGGAGGAGTGGTCTTTGAAAATCTAGGTTTTGTTTACTACCTCTAGGTGATCATGATTTCACTTTGTGGAGTAAAGTTCTGGGTAAAGTAAAGTACTAGGTTTCTGAATTTTTGCCCCTATTTGGAGAAGATTTGTTGCAAGTTTTTTGGAAGCTATGGTACTTGTAAGGTCATTAGGTGACCTTCTCAGCACTTGCCTTCAACTTTGCATGTAATTTGATATATTAGAAGAATAGTAGAGGTAACGAAGGAAACTTTAGGCCTTCATATTTAAAGGAAGGAGATTTGATGTAGTTTTGATTTCAAATTAGAAAAAACACGGTGTTTCTGATCTGGGGGATAACACTAAAATTGTATCAGGATCTAGCAATAAAATTCAATTAGTTAATATTAATCTTATATGTAAACAACATCACAAAAAAAAGACACGAGCACACACGTTTACACGCACATGTACACACATTTGTGTGTGGACAGAATACGCTTACAAGAGGCACAGATACACATAGCAAGCTACGGAGCACACCCGCAAAAACCCACTAGTGATAATTTTACAATGAACAAACCTCATCACGTTTTTGCTTCTCCTTAATAGTGACAGATCAAACTTTCAGTTATGGCATAGTTATGGGCTTATATTGTTTTGGCTTAGTTATACTGAACTCGAGAGGTTTCATGCTGCGATCGGATATAGTGCGGTAAGGTCTTTAAACTAAGAAGGACGAAATGCCAGTTATTCTTTTGTTAATTTAGTCAGCAGCAAGATTTGTAACTTTTTGGCTCGAGGTAGCAAGGGGGATCTCCTACGAATTTCTAGATATGTCCATTTATGTGGGTAGTCCGAGAAACCAAAAGGACAGTTTCAATCGGTCCGCGAAATGGTCGCCCTGGAGTGGAGCCCTGAAAATGGCTTGCTGACTGGCATCACTGCCTTGGATCAGCCGACCACCAGACCCCTATATTTATTTTATTCACAAAAATTATAATATATGTAGGTTAACCGACGTTGCCTAGAGTGCAGTGTCTTAGGAATTGCTCTTCCTTCTTGTAACTTGTGAGCAGTTTCGCGTGAAATTCCTATTCAGAGTTAGTGAAAATCCGCATCTCGTAACTCAGCATCGACTTACATTCATAAATTCAAACACATCAGAGAATGTCAGAAAACGCCACCCACATCGACAAACATTGTGATCAGGAAAATAGGATCTCAAACTTGGATACGGCATTCGGAAAAAGTTAGTATCGTTAACAATTTTCCAGTCACTTATTTTCAGAGTTGCCGTAATAAAAAAGCTTGCGATGAACTCCTTATGTATAAAGAACATGATTGGGAATTGACAAATCCTTTACTGTTTCATTAGGCTAGACAGTTCAGCACTTTGTTGGAACTACATCAGCAACTATACAAAGGAACAGCCTGTCTCTATGAAGCAATAATAGAATCCACTTTCATGATTTTATCGTCTTTATAGAACTAAAATACATTGTTAGCCAGTAAATCCATGGAACAATGTCCCATTTGACGACTTTATTGTAAGCCAACTTGAGGCTTCTCTTAATGGTGTAGAGTTGGTTTTTATTGTGTTTTAATTCGAGATAGAACCTTTTTGTATTCTGTGCCAGACAACGCTCAAACATGCAATCAATATACTTGCTTCAGTGGCAAATATTGACGACGGGCCTCGTTTTAAATTCATGATGTTGGTCAAGTAACATCAATATAATTATTTCTCAATAAGCTTGATCGCGTCATTGAAATGATGACCTATGCTTTGTTCTGATAGAGACCAATGAAGTTCTGTTAATCTTGTTTAGACTTGCATTAAAAATGAAATGACAAATGGCAAAGCTAGAACAAACTCTTTAGTAGTTCGATTAGATTATATTATGATTATATTACTAGAAAATGACCCTCAAGCAGTTTTTCTTTTATTTGACAAAGATGAAATGACGCGGATATAATGCGTAGAAGTTTCATGTGACGTCAGTACACGGTACTATTTTTACGTTTAAAAATAGGTGGAAGAGGTAGTACAATAGCAACTGATTGCTAGTCTGTCGCTTTAAGCATGCCTAAACCTATTTCCTTAGTCTTCTCTTGGGACATCCACGGCAGAATGGAGAAGTGTCACAACACAGGAATCCCGACACCACACAGGATAGAAATATAAATAACAACAGGATAGAGATAGAATAATGACGTAAGTAGGTATATTTAATTACAGATTTCGTGATCAAAATGACTTATCACTTTATTTCGGAAATCCATTATAGCGTTAGCTTTGTTTCGCCAAACTGACATGCAACTTGATGTAAAACAAAGCGTATCGAAGCTTTTAAAGGCACAATGGTTCGTGATCTACTTCATTGAGGGAAAGGTATCATTAAAGTTGCTAAAGAAAACCTTGGCACAGCGGAAGCTATAAAACAGTAAGGTCATTGCTTGTTTTAATGCAAGCGCAAAATAAATCATTTTGATGTTTCATTTCAATATTTTTTTTTACCATTCATTTTTTAATCACTTTTCAATTCATAATTGCGTTTTCGAGATTGTACGTTGATGTTAAAAAGGTTATTATTTGACGACAGACAACCTATATTTCGAAAAATCATACATATTTAGGTTAGGTACATAACGTCTATATTACACACAATGGATAATCACCCCTGTATTTTCAAACGGGGTAGGCAGAGCACACAAAACGCTACGTAGACAAAACGATGACTATTTCATATTTTGTGGCCACTTCTAGATATTACTTATGCTAGAAGTCTATATTCTCAGAGCACACAAAACGTTACATAGACAAAACCATGACTATTTTACTTTTCTTCTTTGCTAACTTGTCGCCTAATGTGTACCTATTTCCTTAATGTCCACTTACGATATCCATGGAAGAAATGGAGATGTGTCCTAAATCCGACACCACTCGGGCTATAAATCATAACTTGTGAAAAGTATTAGAATTCGAAAAGTATCCTAAGTAAGTAGTGGTTAGAGGCCAATTGAATTTATTACTTCCAATGCCCGGGCCACACTAACGGGAAATGGTATTAATTATCGCGTTAAAATGTGGCTACGCTTATGATTAACATCCATTATCGCGATAATTAATGTCATTTCCCGTTAGTGTGGCCCGGGCATGATAATTTCACGAAAAGTGCTCACTTTACTGTTATAATTGAAAAATCAGTAAACATTGTCATGTGATAAGACGTTTGCGATGTATTTGAGTAATTTTCGGTAGCATTCACTCGTATACTGTAGAGAAGCAAAATACCTAATAATATAGGTAGTACATTTTCTCTGAAATTGCTATCTCAAATAGCAATCAGTTGTGATTGATACGACCAAAATCACAAAGCTTTATCTCATTCATCTACTTTTGTTTTCTGATTAAACTATAACAGCTAGTTATCTTACTGTTTCTCTAACGCCACTGTTTAATGTTCTTGTACCGCCGACTGCAATTTCAAGCTTTTACGTTCTACTCCGTAATCGACCAAATTAAAACGATAAAACCTCTCCAGAGCTTTGAATAACTTGAAGTTAATTATGCGGCATGAGTTGGTAAATATTACACTTTGATGTTGCCTGGCGTACTGATGAATGGAAATAAACGGATCTACATCGGGATCCCTAACGTTTTTTAACTTATTTTTGCATTTCCTAACGTTTTATGTCATATTAATCATTTGTGCTATTACTCATTATGACGTATCTTTAGTTTTCCTAAACTTATTTCAGGAACGATTATTTTGACATAAACCTAACCTAACCTATTTGATTCTTAACTATTTTTATTTTTAAATAGGCGATTAAGACAAAACACGGGCAAATGATTTTAGGAAAAACGAGTGCCGTCGTTTCGTAGCTACTTGTGGCATTGTTATTATTATGTTTTTCTCAAGAGGAATAATGGTGACAGATAGCTAGCCTGTCGCTTAAAATACAGTATGTAAACTTACTAAAACCATTTATTGAAATCCGAGCATATTTAGGTGATAAATAACGTAATGGCATAACTTACTGGCGTCCTAACATTTTTACGACGAAATGTACCAAAAATGAAATTAAAATTGTATGTGTTTTATAACGTCCTGTATTATTTCATTACAATTTTAACATCTGGTATCTGGTTGTCAAGTCAAGGGTCAAGGTCAAGTTCAACACATGACATGACACCTGCACTGTCAGTGAAATTAAGGCTATGTGCACACTCACAATTAAATACGACGTAGTTCAATGTGGCGTCCGCCGTTAGCAATGACTTTTAGCAAGCGGCGGTGGTTGTTTTTCTGAACGCGACGCAGCAAATTTGGGTCTTGCTGGGCTCGTCGCTTGATTTTGTTGAAGGCCTGTTTCATTTCTTCTTCCGTTCTCGATTCTTTTTTACACACTATCTGCTTTACCCAATCCCAAAAGAAATAGTCCAGAGGGGTGAAGTCTGGCAAACTCTGAGCGCCGAAAATTTCGTCCAACCAGTGCCAGTGTCTTACTTGAATGGCACGGTCGATCCGCGGCAAAAGGTCCTCTTATTTCAATGCATGTATCTTAACCACATAAAAATGATGCTGTGGGTCTCATTTCAAAATGTTGTGGACGTATGTGTGGCTAACATCAAACAACCGCCCTGCTCTTCTAGTGCTGGAGCCAGGATCTTCTACAAAATGATCTAAGATCATTTCCTCTGTCCTGTCCTGACGTTAATACGAGGACGATGCCCACCAGTACGAACCGGAACCGCTCTTTCATTGTTACGCACTCTGGTAACAGCCCTTACAATGATACGCGAGTCCGTAGGCTGTCTTCGCTGCCGGAATCTCTCAGCGTACAATCGAAGAGACGCCGCACCATTTTGTCCGCATTCCCCGTAAATAAACACCACGTCTAGTAAGTATCTCTTCAGCACTAAAATTCATCATGAATTACGTTGTATTGTTTGCAATGAAAAAACGTCACATTGAAAACTAATCTGTCATTTAAGTTTGCTTGCTTGCCAAACTCTTTTGTTGGCATAATTAAGAAAAAGAAAATTGACAATGAAATGACACTAAATAGCAAAATCGATGTGTTTACTTGGTAAATTGAAGATAATTTCGCTTTTACTTTTATTTATGTGAGTGCAATTAACAGAAGTGTAAAACGGGCATGGAGAAATAAGATATATTATTCTAATGAATAAGTAACAAAATTTCACGAATTATTGTATTAATAATGGATTTCCTTCACGCGTCTCAATGTAAACATGTGTTACACAGGCTGATATTCTTATGGTTAACCGACTTTGAAAAAGGTAACAATTTTATACAATGATTTAATGATATCTTTAAAAATATTCAACTTATAAGTAAAAAGAATATGGTAAAACACTACACTGGTTTGGGGCGATAACTGGTTTAAATAAATGGTTTTAGTGAGTTTACATACTGTATACGTTAGTATAATTTTGCTTGTCGCTTCTATCTATGTATAAAGTTCCGACCACACCGCAGCTTAAAATCCGGTGTCGCTTCGGAATCGCAGTGTCGCGTCGTTTTCGCACCGTTTTCGCCGCGTACTCCCCACACCGCAGCTTAAAAAACGGTGACGGAACGGAATCGCAATGACGTGTGTCACGATAATCTTTTTGTCGCAAACCTTCCAAACCGGTGCTTAAAATTCGCTGCGTCAAAATCATGCTTCAAATACCAATATGACATAAGTAAAGATCAACTGCACCCATCACAGCAACAAAACAAAAGAACGTGACTCAGTTGTCTCGTTCCTTTTTAAAATTTTAGACATAGAATCTGATAATCTCTATGTGAAAAACGAAGTGTTACCGACAATAACCGAGAAACCCCGGTTCGCAAATCTTTGCGTAAAAATCGCTGCATCTACAAGACAGCTGCGTTTTTTACGTCACCGGTGTGGTGTCTGCCATAAGATCTCCTTGTAAAGGTCCGACCACACCGCAGCTTAAAATCCGGTCTCGCTGCGGAATCGCAGTGTCGCGTCGTTTTCGCACCAGTGTCGCCGCATGCTCCCACACTGCAGCTTAAAATACGCTGTCGCACCGTAAATTGATCTGCGTAAAAATCGCAAAAAATATTACACGGAGATCTTATGGCAGACACCACACCGGTGACGTAAAAAACGCAGCTGTCTTGTAGATGCAGCGATTTTTACGCAAAGATTTGCGAATCGGGGTTTCTCGGTTATTGTCGGTAACACTTCGTTTTTCACATAGAGATTATCAGATTCTATGTCTAAAATTTTAAAAAGGAACGAGACAACTGAGTCACGTTCTTTTGTTTTGTTGCTGTGATGGGTGCAGTTGATCGTTACTTATGTCATATAGGTATTTGAAGCATGATTTTGACGCAGCGAATTTTAAGCACCGGTTTGGAAGGTTTGCGACGAAAAGATTATCGTGACACACGTCATTGCGATTCCGTTCCGTCACCGTTTTTTAAGCTGCGGTGTGGGGAGCACGCGGCGAAAACGGTGCGAAAACGACGCGACACTGCGATTCCGAAGCGACACCGGATTTTAAGCTGCGGTTTGGTCGGACCTTAATATTTTTTGCGATTTTTACGCAGATCAATTTACGGTGCGACAGCGTATTTTAAGCTGCGGTGTGGGAGCATGCGGCGAAACCGGTGCGAAAACGACGCGACACTGCGATTCCGCAGCGAGACCGGATTTTAAGCTGCGGTGTGGTCGTACCTTAACAAAGGAATGGAGAGTTGTTATTCTAGTAGTTTAAATAAAGTAATATACTTTACGCGCATAATATGTATAAGTAATGTTAGTGATATTTTGTCTGGAAAATTACGCTATTCATACTTTTTTGGTGCAACTTTAAATCTACGCTTCGTTCATGTCATATGTGCCCACTTATTTCATAGTCTTTTCTCAGATCTTCCTATTTTGTATATAATATGTTTAAATGTGATTCATTTGCTCATTTACAACAATGTTTTTTTGTTAACGATTGCCTGGGAGAAAAGAATAGAATAGAATAGAATAGAATAGAATATAGAGATTTTAAAGCAGCAATAAGGCCGCCTGTTGTGGGCATCTTTTATTTTCTGTAATCTAAATTGCATTATTTTGTATTCATTACAGTATTATATTTTATGCTGGCTTTATACCTGATGTTATAGGAAAACGCTACCTAAAAGCTTGTCAAACCCTTTTTACCTAACTCATTGATACACACGTATCCGTCTCATGTATCAAAAAACCCGTGTCGCTTACATTACTCTGGTAATGGACTTTAATATTTGATAAAGTCCCAATTTTAGGCGGACGGGGGTATTTTCTTAAGTTCGTAAGTTCAGAGGTTACGTGGTTGGTGGGACGGGAATCGTATGCTGGTGTGTGATATATTGGGACAAAGCATTGTTATTACTACGTTGCGATATTTTATTATCCATGTGGTGTCGGGTCTAGAATAACACTTTTCCATCTTCCGCGGATGTCGTAAGAAGCAACTAAAGAAATAGGTTATGGTATATTTTAGGCGATAGATTAGCATCCTGTCATTATTATGCCTGTCCACTTAAAATCTAAAAAAAATGCTAGAAGTGGCCACAGAACGTGAATCAGGTATGGTTTTTCCATTCCGTGTGCTCTGTCTATACCATTTGGGAACACAGCGACCTGATAATACCTACACCTTTTGTGAAATTGCCCCACACGAGGAAAATATGTTCAGAAATGTTTGTCTTCAGAATGAACTCCTTTTCTAGTGAGGTATGTTTTCATTTCGCATGCCTTTCTCTACGACAAAGCTCAATTGTTTCATTACTGACCGTTGTCTTGGTTTTTTATGCACCTCACGGGAATTGCTCATTATACTGTCTAAGTTCTGTTTATCTCTGCTTATCTCTGTTTATTTCTCATTAGGTAACTTAACATTTACTTTATGTTACATTACAAGTATTTTTCTCTAGAGATGATACCATAATCATGGTTATGTCTATTTCACATTTCGTGCGCTCTGCCTGACCCATTTGGGATTATAGGCGTGATTATATGTATATATGTATGTAGATGATACCTATCAAATATAGTAAAGGTACGAATTCATTGTACGAAACAGTTGGATTTGTAGACGCCAAAAAGGTTCACTTGGATAGGATTTGAACCGTCTAAATTAAATTTGCCGTATTAAAAAAAATATAATTATAGATTCGAGAAAGTTATAAATTGGCGAAAGAGTTTATAAATTCTGAGGAACCCATCTTAAATATAGCTCGTAAATATCTGAACATTTCTTAAAAGCAGCCAACTACAAGCAACATCTGAAAGAGGTCATACTTTTCTGGAATTGCCTACGTTTCTATTTCAACTTTCGCTATCTTGCCCATTACAGTCAGAAATCCTATCATACGCTCGCAAGGCTCGTACTGGAGGCTGGTTCAATGATCAGGGGTTCTCAAAATGTGAGGTTGAGTCCAAGGGACCAATATTTGACAATAAGCGTCAAAATGAAGCTCGAAAGTGAGAAAAATCGGAATTTTACTATTTTAATTTTGAACCATCTATAAAGGTGGGCTTGGTATTTACTTTCTACTTGGTTTCTGAATCCATTTTATGTCGAAACTTTGAAATACTTATTCGGTCACATAACAATTGGAGTTCCATTTCGCAACAATTTTCTCATCTTGTATTTTTGTACTTAAGTAAAAAAATACAACCAAGACAGTGAAGTACAAAGGCAGACTAATCTTTTAAATTAGGTTGAAAGAAATCCATTGCAAATGCAACAAATCCAATCCCTTCGATGGGGAACTTACACTTCATAGTTTTTTTCTACAGACTTTTGTAGCCCGGCAAATAGGAACGATCCTTGTTAATAGTTTGAGAATCTTTGCAGCGGACCATTGAGAAGCGAGCGGCGCGTTTTATAGCATCGCTTGGTCCCATTCCGCGATTCCGCGCACGTAGGGAACGGTTCGGTTACGGATCCGGAACGATTCCGCTGTCAAATATTTTGAAGATATATAAACGGATTGTTGTTAGCGTGAGGAGTTCTTCTGTCTGGAAAGTTCAGTATGAAAAGCTCTTCTTAATAAGATTATTGAATTAGGTGCTTATGTAGGTCCAAAGTTCAAGTTTAGTTTATTAATCTGAATAAGTTTACATCCATCTTTGACTTTGATCTCACCTCGCGTTGTAAATTCCGAACCTCGCTCATCACACACGTTTTGCCACAGCCATCTCCAGCTCCATTTAAAACGCGTGCTAATAAAGTTGCCACAGAAATATGGCAACACATAAACATTTTTACACTTGGCTCGGACCCTTTATTCAAATGAGTGCCGTTAAGTCGACCCCCACCACAGACATATCAAAATAGATGACTCAATTGTATGTACTTCGCGTGGCAAAAGTGAGCCACAAGGGAGAGCAATGCTCTTCCTGTGACGCGTTTTTATCTAGTTTTTTACCACTTAGATTAGGTTTAACTGCGTAGAGACAGGACAACTTGAATAGGGTTGCGTCACCTTTGATTCGGTTTCACTCGGACTGTCAATTCCCATCACTAAAGCGCTCATGTGATACCACAGAACAGAAAAAACTAGTAGAAGTGCCCCGCCTACTGGGCACGTGTGTCAACGTTACGCGGGACTCGCCTTAGTCCGCAGCTTTCATTGATCCGCCATCCGTACCAATATATAAATGTGAAAGTGTGTTTGTTTGTTTTTTTGTTTGTTTGTTTGTTTGTTTGTCCGTCTTTCACGGCTAAACGGAGCGATGGATTGACGTGATTTTTTAGGAAGAGATAGTTTAGGGCACGGAGAGTGACATAGGCTATTTTTTATCCCGGAAAAAATTGATGTTCCCGAGGGAAAACAAAAATAAAGTTTGCTTGATAGATCGATATCGATCGATGATAGATCGATATCAATCGATAGATGATAGATCGATGGCGCTGTGTGTCGTTTGAAACGAGAATTTTTCTTATAGTTGTGCTTTATACCGCAATATAACCGAGTTCCACGCGGGCGAAGCCGCGGGCGGAAAGCTAGTGAGTAATATTTTTGTTGCGGCTATCGTTTTTACCTTCTAAAATTGCAGAGTAGGGTATATTTACATATTTTCAGAAAATCGTTAGCTCAACTTTCACGCATATTGAAAGCTGCGGACTAAGGCGAGTCCCGCGTAACGTTGACACACGTGCCCAGTGGGCGGGGCACTTCTACTAGTTTTTTCTGTTCTGTGTGTGATACAGCAGGTAGAGAAAAAGTGGCACGCTTGGTTTTCACACAAATGCAGGAACTCGCGGTATCTATTTCGATATAAGTCTGTGACCCCACCGACAGAGACAACGGTTGAATAAAAAGATTTGTTCCGGGTCGGTAGTGGGTACGGAAGTTTGTGTGATTTTGTCATGATTTATATATTTTTCACAATCTTTCACGCATGGATTTACGCTACGAGAGAGGCAATGTTGTGGTTGTGATCTTTCTTTCACATTTAGACAAAGGCGGCATTTCAATTTAAAAATACTAATAAAGGCAGTATTTTTTTCATATGCCGTGTGCTGTTGCTTTTAGAATGACACCGCTCTATTTCTTTCGTGTATGCCGGAAGAGGCGAGTAAGGATAATAATATAGGTTTGTGGAATTTTCTGAGAGTTGGGTGTGGCAGAAGAAACATTAAAGTTGATTAATTCTTTGCTAAGCATGAATGGCGTTGAATTTGCTGATAGGCTGCGTAATCGTGATTTAAGAGAAGTGTGGTCTGAAAGAGGGTATTGTAACAAGGATACAGAAAGGCAAGTTATGTTGGTTTTGGGCATGTGGAGAGAATGGATGGCATATATTGTGGTTACGAGTAGACTTGAACTCAACTCACTGTACTTTAAAAATCTACTCATAACCTCGGCTGTAATACAGCTGAAACGTCAAGGTAATTAAAATTGTACTAAAAATTAAAAAAAAGTAATTTAGTTTCGCTTATTGATAATTTTAATATTTTAATGCGAAGAGGGGATGGCAACCTGGAGAAACTGAACATTGTTGGCAATACCCAGGGCAAGAGAACTCGCGGAAGGTCACCAACACGATGGTCTGACCAAGTGAAAGAGGCCACCTCCTCGTCAAAATTTTACCAGACGGTGAAGGCTACTTCGGACCGGAATCGATGGAGACAGATAGTTCGATTAAGGGGTTCCAGTGACCACGATCCTCAGTAATGAGGAACCGATCGAAGAAGAAGAAGATAATTGATAATTTTAATAAGTAGTTATCAAATTAACTAAATTATGTCAATAAATCCTACAATGTACAATGTATAAACGTATAAATGTATAAACCGACGTTTTCTTTGTGCCCCTTGGGCAAAGTTATGTGACGATCACTGCAATGGGGTATTCGGTAGCAAAACACAGGATACTAAGATACCACAACACTCACAAAATCAAGACAAAACTAAATAAATAGCAGATAAAGGCAAAACAATCTTACTTGTTGCGAAGCAGAGGAGAGACCGCCAGAAGAAGAAATATAGAAGAAATAATATTACAATTAATAGAAAATAAATTAGTGATAATAAGAGAAATAATAAAGTAATAGTGGACCTAGAGTTAGCTTCACGTCGAAAGGTTTATTGTTCTTTTTTTTATTAAAAAAAACACAAGGATATTTTATAAAGCTCACACTAGGTTTATTGGAATATCAGCCCATTTTCAATACTTCAATGCAGAAACGAATAAAACAATACACAACGCAAAAGACTTCTTGCGATACTAAACGTAAAAGTGTTTTTAGATAGCCGCGTGTGTGTTTGTTAGGCTCTTTGCACTCAGCGCCACTACATAGCATACAACAAATTCGCTTCCCGCTGTCTGTCCCTATAATGCTTCGATCTTTAAAACTACGCAACTGATTTTGATGAGGTTTCTTTAATAGATAGCATGATTCAAGAGGAAGGTGTATATGCATAAATACATTTTACAGCAATTTCGGTGCAATATTGTTTCGTTGTTGTCAGTAGGTTGGTCATATTGTAGCTAGAATCGCTAGGTTTTTGTGATGATTAACCTCAGCTGATATGACATAAATACATAGGCACATACATCATACCTGCAGTAGGTTACATAAAACGCTAAGTAATCAAAAATCATGATAATTTCATGTTTCGTAGCCACTTCTAGAATATTCTTAGGTTGTAAGTTAAGAGGCACAAAAGTGACAGATCGCTAATCTGTTCCCTAAAATATTCATAAACCTGTTTCCTTATAGCCTCATACGACACGTTCGGAAGAAAAGGAGAGATATTATTATAAAACCAACACCACACGGCAACTAAAACTTATCAGCATCGATGTATCAATAGAGAATATTTATTTTATTTCTACTTTGTTGCATTGAAATCGCTATAAAATTTACTATCACTGCACAAAAGCTATTCAAAGTAGGTACTAACTTTGCGTAGACGAAGCCGTGTAAAGAAGCTATGATACCGTGTCTACTTTAAACCGACACGAGTACTATTTAAATATGTACTAAAATAAGTTTAAAGTCCAACTGATTACCCTGAATTGCTAAACGTGGCACTGGATTTTTGAATTCATGTGCTCTGCCTACCCCTCTTGGAAATACGGGCGTGAGAATGTGTGTGTAAGTTTAAAGTCTTAATAATGCGGATGACTTTATACAAGGAGACCCATGCTTAGAATCCCATGGACTGCGCACCATACCAACATTTCTATTCTGAAAGAGCTCAATATCAAAGAGAGATTATCGGGGACTACAAACTGCGAATTCTCAAATTCTTTGGGCACATCACTCGCAACGAGAGCTCCATGGAACGTTTGATGCAAGGGAAAGTTGAGGGCAAAAGATTTCGTGGCTGCTCCCCAACACGATGGACAGATCACATCAAGTCCATCACAGGGAATATGATTAATAATTGTTTCCACTGCACCAGATACAGAGACACAATAGCGGCGGGTCGCAAGAGCGGTCGCAAGCATCGCCAGAGTGCACGATTAGAAGATTTACTACTTGATATCCATTTGAGTCTCCTAGTGTCCACTAGTATTGAAAAACCCAGAATAATTCTACTTTTTCAAAAGGCGTCTCTTGACAGCACAACAAACCGTTTTGGCTGCAGTCTATCGTATATTACTGTGATGCCATGGAAACGGCACGATTCATCCCCGGACGGCGGCCGGCAGACTGCATCGTACACCCACAGCGGAAATACGTGTTCGATTTACTTTAACTAATTTTAATTTTATGTAAATGAAGTAATGGAATTCATGTTTTCCATCTCGTCATTCTGTAACCCTGTCCTGGAGAGAGCTAAATCTAGAGGATTGCCCTTAGGCTCAATTCACACCAGAAGAGCGGCGCAGCGCGGCGTAGCGCAGCGACCCGCTCCGTGGAGAATGCGCGAGGATTCCTGCGACTGTTCGAGAAGCCGCTGGAATGCGTAGGAAGTTTTGGATTTTTTATATTGACATATTGACAGCGGCCGTCGCGACTACTCGAGCATCCTCGGGCATTCCCGCGACAGCTCGCGCAGTCGCACGGCTTTGTTTATGGAATGCGCTGGAATTCCCGCGGATCCGCGGGCATCCGCGCGCATCGTTAGAGTTTCTCATGCGATAATAAGTCTTATTGTAATGCAAATAAAGTTAAAATTCATTGACACTGACATGACATTGACATGACAAAGAAACTGCGCTCCGCTACGCCGCGCTGCGCCGCTCTTCTGGTGTGAATTGAGCCTAACAGTCTTGTTTTACTTCGGAAAAAAACAAAATATTTAGAAACGGGAAATAGAACCCCGAAAATAACTTTTGTTTTTCACATCCCTTCCTTCTTTCTACCTTCTTATGCAAACTTTAGGAAACTACGACTACTGCTTATTCATAGTTATTTTATAACAGTACTTAACTTATAACCTGCGGCGATATGGTTAATAATACCTAAATATACATAAATCGTGACTATTTTCGGGCATATTCCTCACTTAAGGGCATAATTAACGTTTCAAAAATACCTGCCATCTTTCTCCAGGAGCTTAATTATTTTGGTACTGCCTTAATTATTCTTGAATTGTTAGCAATGGCAGCCATTTTAAAATAAATGGCGTTAGACTATACATAGCCCTGTAAATTTTTTCTCAAGTGAGGATAATTACATTTAGAAGGCTGTAAGTAGGTAGCTAATTAAGTAAGTAGGTAAGTATTTTTGTTTTTTGCTAGCTCCGTGAGTCCCAGAATTTTTGAGGTGTTTGGAGTCAAAACACTTTGGGGTCCTGGGGGCCTAGTGCGTGCCTCATATACAAAAAATTTCGGTGCGTCTCATAGAGGCCTCCCGTGACCAGAGAGCTATCCAATATTTCCCTTAGCAATTCAGCAATACCATACGAAGCAATGCTGCCAGCTTTCTGGGAACCTTATCTATTGGAAGCGATATGAGAGAGATTTTATATCTTTAGGTTTAATTTTAGACTTAGTATCAGTTACTTTTAAGTTTTATGTTTTTACTCAAGTTGTGATACTTTATTTTTTTAAATCGTACTTACATACATACATATTCTCCCGCCTGTATTCCCAAGAGGGGTAGGCAGAGCACATGTATTCAAAAATCCAGTGCCACGTTTAGCAATTTCAGTAGGGTACCCAAATGGTTAACGTGATATTGCAGTGACAGGTTTGCTAGCCCATCGCCATTTTAAATAGTAATCTTAACAATATCAAACTGTTTTAACATTTTGAGGATTGCAATACCAGTCTTTTCAATATCATTCAAATATTTTCCGCTTTTTTGTTTGTAAATGAAAAGAACTTTTGCTCTATTTGTTTGCCAGTTTCAAACCTCTGTGTAAAAAAAAAACAAAATGGCTACTGGTGACGTTTGCTGTGGAGGAATACAGCCGAAATCGTCGCGCTCGTTTTCAACCATTTTTTGCAATAAAAAAGTTTGAAATGGGATTGTGACTGGGAAAATACTTTTTGTTATTGTTTCGTGCCTCATACTCGCGTGGTGTCGGATTTAGAACAACCCCGTTCCATTTCTATGTGGATGTCGTAAGAGGCGACTAAAGCTAAGCGTCCACACGTCCGCATCGCACGCATCGGACGCATCGAATTGAATCAGTTGACGCACTTGTATGAGTTTCTATACAAAGAATACTACAATCCGTTGCGTGCGATACGTCCGATGCGTACGATACCGACAAGTGGACGCTTAGCTTAAGGTTAAGGTTAAGGTTAAGGTATTTTTTAGACGCCAGGCTAGCCAGGCACGCCTGTAATCCTAAATGGGGTAGGCAGAGCACACAACGCTACATAGACAAAACCATCGTCATCGCGTTTCATGACCACTTCTAGTTTATATTATAGTGACAGATTGCTAGCCTGTCGCCTAAAATGGACCTACATATTTACTTAGTCGACTCTTACGACATCCACGGAAGAAATGGGAAGGTGTCATTCCAAACCCGACAGCACACGGAATAATTAAAAACTAAGGCCTTATAGTCTGTCGGACTATCCGCGACGGACTTTTTAGTCTGTGAAAATAGAACCTATGGTATTACATGCAGTAACGCACACGACGCGCAAAAAGTCCGGCGCACAATGCTTACAATCCAGGCAGACTTTTTGTGCGCCGCAGACTCGATCGCACAAAAAAATCTGTCGTATGCGCTCCCCTTAAAACTGAATATCATCTTCACCAAATTGTAATAGAATATCTGAATTACACTTAAGGCATGAACGACGAACGTATCGCATTACCGAAATCTTAGCGTTTATCACAATTTGTGAACGTCGGGTGTCAATTTTGTAGCTCTGTCCACGCCTGACTCTGAATTATTTATATGAGCCACCAAGGAAAGGTGAACAAGTCTTTTTTTCGCCGAGAGAAAACATTTGTGAAGTCTTTGTTTGAGCGTGAATTTTAAGTGTTTTTCTGTGTTTATTTACGTTTTATGAAACCGGGCTTCGTAGCTTTGAGTTTACAAGTTTTGGTTTTATATTTTTAGGTTAGTAGGTTTCGTTTAACGACGTGAAAATAAAGCCATTCCGCGGTTTTGTTTCCAAGGAACAACTATTCTTTTGATTTAGCTAGCGACTATTGAATGTCCTTTGAGATATTGAGATGGGGCTAACAAAAGAGATCGTTTTAAATCGGTTTGTAAATAATGTCAGTGGTTTGTATTAGTTGTACAAACTACCGCATACAGCCACGTTTGATCGATATGAAAACAAAATCGTTTGCAACTGACGATCTGTCTTGGCCCGACCCTTTATTTTGTTGACCAATAGGTTAACTTGCTACTCTAAAAAATGTCGCTTATCTCATTTGGCTTTTCAACTGTCAAACGTTCAAAGGCGCCTTCAGCGACTTGCCCTAACACACTTCCCTTGTAGATTTGTTTACACATCCTCTTTCAACCATTCTATTTTCCTATCATTTAAATTTACTTACATACCCTTCTTTCATTCATTCTCTTCACGTGCCCAGACCAACGCAACCTTCCTTTCTCTCTCCTGTTTTAGTTAACTGGTCACATACATACACATACATATTCTCAAATGTGTCAAATGGTCAAATGTGATATTGTGGTGACAGGTTGCTAGCCCATCGCCCGCAATACACCAACCCTTTCCCATAGTCGACTCTTACGACACCTATGGGAAGAAAGGGGGAGGTGCTATTCTAACCCGACACCACACGGATAAGTTAACTGGTCATGGTCAAAATAAGTCTAAAAATGTGAGTTGTCCTACAAAATTGTAAGCACACACGAAAGTTTGTGAGTTGATACGTGAAAACGTATCAATACCGAATTCACTTAAGGCGCACTGTTTGCCAACCATTTACCTGTGTGCCGGCAGCCGGAAAATTGACAAATTGGATCCCTGACTAACACCAGAACGCCCTGGCCACGGGTGACATATCCATTTGTGTTATTGATATTTTTTGTTACGTCTCCTTTTTAGATATCGGGTTACGGACGGACCGTGTGATGTATAGGGTGAGTTAACGTTTTTGTTCTGCTGCTGTTGTAAACTTTTGACTACCTACCTATATGAAATGCGTGTTGTGGTATCGAAGACTGAATACACACACGTTTATTGTCTTGAAATTAGCATTAATTAAAAAAAGTTGCGTACTGGATATCAAAATTTATAACAGTTTATTTAAATCAAGTTTTTTCTCGTTGTTATTGCGGGTCGTGTTGAAAATTGCACTTAACAGGATTTTATACATATATACATACAATCACGCCCATATTCCCAAACGGGGTAGGCAGAGCACACAAAATGCTACACAGACAAGACGATGACCATTTCACGTTTTGTGGCCACTTCTAGCATAATATTTTTAAGGGTTGAGGTGGCAGGGACAATAGTGACAGGTTGCTAGCCTGTCGCCTGAAGTATACCTTAACCTATGTCCTTAGTCGCCTCTTACGACATCCACGGAAGAAATGGAGAGGTGTTATTCTAAACCCGACACCACACGGGTAACAGGATTTTATAACGCGCTGAATTTTCAAAAAGATTGAAAATGTTTTTGTTTCGTTTAAGTTTTCTTTCAATACATTGTGCATTTCTTTTGTTTATGATGTCCCTTGATTTCTGAATATAAAAAAAACACTAGGTACGTAGTTTTCGTAATATTAATATGGTGTTATGTGGTGTCGGGCTAGAATAACACTTTTCTCCATTTCTTTCGTGGATATCGTAAAGAGGCGATTAAGTAAACATTTTTAGCTGCTCGTATTTAGCGCTTTAGGCGACAGGCTAATAACCGGCCACGTTTATACTTCTTCCATCAGCTCTTTAACCTAAAATGTGGTTAGAAGTGGCTTGGATTTTGTACTTAAAAATGTGTGAGGATGTAACTATTAACATCTAATGTATAAAACGGAGTATAGATCGATTCAGTCAATCATAAATCAACTTCAGAAGCTCGCTTCAAACTCGCCCGCTATGATCAAATGTAAATAAAAATCACCCCGAATTGGCCAGCGCCGGGTAGGATGCATAAAACATGGCGGCTTAACATTCCGAACTTCGACTTCTGAGATTTATATCTGACAGTTTTGAATAAAGTATTCAGCCGTGAGGGAAATAGCTGACGATCCGAATCTGATAGTTTTGTGTCGGTTTTAAGATTTTTCTAATACTTCTTGTAGGTCCTTGAGGTATAAATTTAGCTGTAAAAGACGATACACGATTGTTTTTGTTTTGTATGGTGTTTTTTCTGTGACAGAATTTTGATATTTGAAAAGAAAGAAAGAAAAATGTTTATTTTTAGGTCCCTAAATCATCACCATGCAAAATCTTATAACTAAGTCTTGGTGACACAAGAAAACACGCGCGTTTGTAATGCGTTTACTCTTGTTTGAATCTATACAAACGCAAAAATCGACATCCATCGCGCAAGCGACGTGCGTTCTTGAAACGCGTTTCACATAAGCCGTTTGCTAGGAGCCTTAGTTCACAAAAAAACATGATCAGTTTTTAAAATTCGAACAACCTTTTTTTTTTATTCCAGTCTCGCAACCGCGATAAACTGCCAGTATTAAAATTAAATTGCTTTGTTTATTGCAAAGCATTAACGGCGGTTTCAGACGTCCGCATTTATCATCACAGGACGCTCGCCGAAAATTAAACCTTTAAGCCTAATATTAAATTAGATACATAATGATTTACTCGGCTCGGATATTACGTGACGTTGTAAGAGATGTGCCTCATCCGCATCCGTATCCGGTTAAATTATTTTGTCCCCTTTGCGTAACGTTTTGGCGGATTTCCGCGAATATTTTTTGAAAATTTGTATTAAATTTAACGTTGAGTTGGCAATTAGCGTTGTTATTCTTTGGTATACATTCAATTCAATTTGATTTTAATTTGCTCGTGATTCTGAGCAAGAAAATCATTTTTTTTATTAAAAAAAAGTTTATATCGACGCTTGAAAAGCATTTCGGATAAGCGAAATATTTTTTAACGATGGTCACTTGTCCAATTAGACACGCCTAACCTTTCAAAATCAATCTTTAAAAAACGTCGCTTATCAAATTTCGCCTTTAAATTTTACGTTTTTTTTTTATCTCGAAAACGCCCGTTTAAATCATTACATCATTGATACCAGCCAGCTTAGCACGTCAGGGCGCTAGTAGAGATGCGTGCGAGATAGACTGTGATCTGGGTCAATATCAGATTTCGTCCCGCAATTTCTAATTTCTTTGGCGCAATTTTTTTCTTCAATATAAGCAATAAATGAAATGACATACCTTGTAAACGACTGAATTTCAGCACAATAACATAGTTACATAAGAAATTCAGTCGTTTACAAGGTATGTCATTTCATTTATTGCTTACATTGAAGAAAAAAATTGCGCCAAAGAAATTAGAAATTGCGGGACGAAATCTGATATTGACCCACCTATCACTGTCTGACTAGAGACGTCAGAAAGTGACAGCAAGTCCATCCCACGCGCAAAAAGATTCGCGCGTTTTTCTGTGCTAAGCCTACTAAAAAGAGAAGTCGACCTTCGTACTCCAACACCTCGTTAATATATTGTGGGCACATCACTAGTTGTAATACTCGTAATACAGACTGATCCCGGCACAGAGCCCGGGGCGTTGACCCAGATCACTGATTAACAGGATCAGAACACTGTAAATATTATCCTATTAGAAGGGTGCGAATTTGTTTACTTTAATGCTTAGTTGTGCAAGGGAGTGGACAGATTATCTCGCGAAAGGGTAAATTAATCAAGTCTTTGGGGTGTTTTATTTTGAGAGTTCTTTTTAAGGTTTCGTACTCAAAGGGTGGGACCGTTGTACTGAGACTTCGCTGTCCGTCCGTCCGTCCGTCGCTAGGCTGGATCTCACGAACTGTGCTAGCTAGACTGTTGATTTTTTTTAGTGTCGTAAGAGGCGACTAAGGAAATGGGTTAAGGTACGCTTTAGGCGACAGGCTAGCATTGTCACAGTACATCATGAAAACCTGCGTCAGCACGTTGCCTTGGCCCTTGGATCAGTGATACAGGCTTGTGCTTAACTATCTTGCCTCCACATTTAGTACACTATCATTGTTTTTTTTTTGTAAATAAAAATTACCAATTCTTTTGCTATAATTTATTTTGATTATTGGTAACTTTTGTTTATAATTAATTTATTTGTTTTGTAATTCCTTATTTCTGTTTTTGAAAAAATGACTTTCTGCCAAGTTTCTTGCGGCGCATTCTTCTTGGCAATGATGGTCTTTCCGAAGCGCTGGTAGACTCAAAAATGACGTGTAAAAGTGCTCTTAGGAGCATATTTGAATAAATAAAGTTTTGAATTTTTAATTTTGACATCTTTGATAAAAAAAAATTACCTAAAGTTATGTTATGTGATGATGTACTAAAGGGGTTCCAAATTAGGAGTACCCGAAACCGTCGAGCGTGTATGACGAGAGCTATGAATGTGAGTGAAGCGAGAGAAGTATGTCAGAATAGCAGCGAATGGCGCTCTGTTGTCTCTGCCTACCCCGCAGGGAATAAGGCGTGACGGTTATGTATGTGATGTGTATGTAGTTATGTTAAAAGTGGCTATGAAACGTGAAACAGTCACGATTTTGACAGTTTCGTGCGCTTTACCAACCCTACTTGGGAATACAGGCGTCATGTATGTATATGTATGTATGTCTTTTTAGTGTGATAGTTAACAGGCGACCGTGACCATGGTCGCCGTAACGCGGATGAAACGTCAATGTAATTATAACCATAATTTGAAGCGTAAGGTAAACGTCCCTGCGCTCGACTCAGACCCAATACATGGCACTCGCAACCTTACGTCATAGTAGGACAGGTGACAGATGAGTGTCGCTTACTTGGCGTTGAGGTGTCGAGCATTGGTACGGTCCTTACTTATAAAATAAATATGAGTGAGTATCAAGGTTTAAATTTTAGTAACATAAATGTGTAGTCCTCGACTACGGTAAAAACTCCGTATTTATTATTGTGTAAGCCATTTCTACTTCTATTTATGGGACCGAGCTGTCCGTTCCGTGGATGTCAACTTTCCCGTCAAACGAAGAAAGCCTCTAATAGCCAAGTTTCTGTATGTCTTGCCAAACTTTCCTTCACTAAAACTTGGCGTTCCGTCTAAATGACGTAACTTTTTACGGTATCACGCTGCCAACTTACCATTGCGGCCTGGAAAAGCCTATTTTCATACAATAGTTAGTTATTAGCGCCGATGCAGTGTAACTTGTAAGTTGGCAACTGTATCGCACACACCCTTTTTGCAAAGAAGTGTGATTGGCTCTATAAGTTTTTATGATTATGAAGGCTTCGTAAAACAAAACACGGTGTTGTCGGTTTAGACTTATCAGGGTGTTTCAGGCTAGGATTACAGAGCTAGTAAACATAACTTGGCTGTCGTAATGTTTCAGTACCCATTTTGTTTTCACAAACTTACTTATCATAGCTTTGAAAACTATTGTTTACAATTATTGCAGTCGGGTTTTGAATAACACCTCTCCATTTCTTCTGGGGATGTCGTAAGAGGCGACTAAGGAATTAGATTGAGGTATATTTTAGACGACAGGCTACCAACCTGTCACTATTATACTCGCCTGCTTAAAACATAAAAAATACCCTTGAAGTGGCCACGAAACGTGTAATGGTTTTGTCTACGTAGCGTTTCGTGCGCTCTGCCTATCCCATTTAGGAATACAAGCATGATGTAATGTATGTTATGAATGTATGTTTTAAGGGACTTTGAATTTTCAAGGAGTTAACGTAACACTTACTCATAATAAATTATCGATGAAGTACTTATGTCTTAAAAGCTACTGTAGTACAGTGTGGACGTATCTTTACACTGTGGTGTTATTAGTGTTGTGTGTGTGTTATAATAATGAATACATTTTTTTTTAAAGTTAAGTTTGTCATATTTACAAATAAAAAATGGGCTGAAATTAAAGTAGTAAAAAAAAATGGATACACTTACGTCTGCATATATATAAATATACTCGACATGTTTAGTCCAATTCGTGACCCATCATAGAGAACAATACGTCACAGCGGCAACGGTTAGACTCAAATAATGTCGAGCTAATGTCGATAAAAGAAGTGAGTGTATCCGATTGATTTCACCACGATATTGAAGTGTTTAAATTTAAATAGTATAATTAGGACAAACCTACAAAGTAACGTGACAAAAACGACCAAAACGTAGAAAACTTGTCTATCTACAACAACACGATGAAAACAAAGCTTACGTCCAAAGCCACACACTCAAACACACACACGCACACTTTGCCACTTGTATGTAACATACAAAGAACTAACACAAATATTAAGCTTAAAATGCTACGTATATGTCTATATCAAGATTTAAAACAAGTTGCAAGAGGCTTTGGTGTTGGAATTATGAATTTCTTTGTTTACACGATTGGCAACTTCTATTCAAAAATCGCAGATGAAATTGAAAGGTATCCTCAAAAAGTATGTACCAAAAACGAGCTCATTTATTTTAAGCCGTTAATTATTAGTAACGAAATATGACTACTGTAAAATGTATGTCACACACAAGTACTTCGGAAATAGCAGAGCACTTTACTACCATGTCAAATTTTGTATATGATCCATTGCAAACTTCTCAGTATTGCAGATACGTCTCAGTCATAAAGTGTTCGGCTACTCTTGAGGCTGGCAACACCACAAACACAACTTACCCGGTGCAAAAGAAACCGAGACAGTAGCCGATGCATCTGGCAGGAAAGTCTCAAACACCTCTGCCGGAAAATTATTAATAATCATGCACTATTAAAATAGTAAATGATCTAAAAACTATAAAGGGTAGACAAAGCGTAGGACAAATGCATCGACTATGTTTTTTAATCGAGCGATTATTCACAACTGTTAACCAATCGTTCGATTTGTTACTGGCAACATTTTCTCTTGTCAAGAGCAGGAGAAAAAAAGTCAATGAACAATTAGCGTTCCAAATTTAAAACAGTTTTATTTCATTGCATGCACCACTGGCAGTTGAAATCAATGAAATGTTTTGCCCAATTAACATTTAAAAAGGAGACAAGTGTTGCTTGCTCGTGTGGTTATCATCTGTCAGTCTGAGCTCTATGCTATTAATCTGTTTTTTTTAAAGGAACTTAATGTTGCCAGTATCATACCGCGTCTAATTATTTAAAAATATCTAGTTACATTTAGATCAATGTCAACAGCTACCAAAACAAATGGTTAGAAATGTTTAAAACAAACTTAGCATGAGTTTAGGAGTAAGCTCGTCACATTAATCTAAATATAAGATAAAAACATAGTGAATGCACTTGCCGACTCCACGAATTCCACTATTTGGAGTTGCCATGCTTAAAATTAGTCATCTAAAAGAACTGTAAGTCGAAATAATACTACGTTATAAACATTCCCAAACCGTTTCTAAGCAAGTTTAATACAATCTTGCCTTTTAATCCTTAATACTAAAAAGTCGTCATTAATATTTTTATCTTCTTTTTTAATTCATGACATGACGCAGGCATAGCACCAGCTTGAATCAAGGACATGACGTCGTCATCTGTTACTGTTGCTTGCGGTCGACATTAAAATACTTAACACCTTTATACTTTTAAAGCAATAAGACAGCTGCGTAAAACTCTTTTTCGAAAGTACAAACCAGCAACCGATTTAAATCTCAGACCGTCTAAGTTTGTAAAGTAAGTTACACAATGTTCGGTGGCCATTCGTGAGGTTGGCACGATTCCCGGCTAACTTCGTGTGTAACAAGCGTTAGACGTTATCGTTAAGTTGTCAGTACAGTAGCGGAGTTTGCAAATGGAACGGCATGGCGGTTAAATTTGAAACTTAAGACTCCATGCGCTAACTTCACTGTTGTTGAATTAGTTTAACATGGAGATTATGTGACCGGGTAAAAGATTTTAAAACAAAAGCCAAATAAACACTTGAGACGCTATAAATAAAAATACTTTAAAAAATAATATTTTTTGTTACTGGCTATTCACGGCTCATTAAGCAGTCGATGGACCTTATAAAACGTAGAAAAAAAAGGTCTTCACAAAGATCTAATGAAAATGAATATTTGTTTGATCACGTCTTAAATTCTCAATTCAACCGCCATTAAGTGTTCCTTTCAACCAATTTACCTAATTTCGATATCCATTCTTGTAAGACAGCATTGAAAAAATAATATCTGCAAATTTAAAACCAATGCTGCCATCGCAGGCGCTCTTTTATGTATTAGGACATCCTTTATTAGGGAAATGAATACAATGTTAAATCAAGTAACAACACAAGACAAACTATTATGACTATAATTATTATGCAGTTCTTGAGTTTGATTTTAATTCATTGGAAAGGGATTAAATTTTATTCCAAAAAAAATATGTAAGAGACGGTCATGTGGATGAAGAAGATGTAACCAAATTAAACAATATTATCTATACATATATATATAACTCAAAGGTGACTGACTGACTGACTGACTGACTGACATAGTGATCTATCAACGCACAGCCCAAACCACTGGACGGATCGGGCTGAAATTTGGCATGCAGGTAGATGTTATGACGTAGGCATCCGCTAAGAAAGGAATTCCCGAAATTCCCACGGGAACGGGAATTAGCGGGAAAATCCCGTTGTATGAAAAATCTAAACCTAATGCGAGCGAAGCCGCGGGGCAAAAGCTATTTTAAATAACTTTCATGAAAGTCATTGTTTATTTGTTGTGTAAGAAATTAATCACATTATACAACAATTTTATAACCTATATCTCCAATTGGAATCTCTATTCAAAGGGGGACGTTGCCATCCGTCTAGCCCACGGGCATAAAACACGTTGTCTTCCGGGTTAGAGACCTCGGAGTTACTTTTGTTAGTTTATAATTAAAACATAGTATTATAACTAAAATATACATACCACCAATCAACTCGGGGTTTCCTAGGTTCACGTAGAAGAGCATGTCCTTTTCATAGCTGTCTTCCTCGATGATATGCAGCGGAATGAATTTTCTGCAACAATGAAGAATTTTTCAGTCAACAACCATCTCATAAGTAATCTTATTTTGACGGCCGGATAGCCCAGCGGTTAGAGAACCTGACTGTGAAGCTTAAAGTCCCGGGTTCGATCCCCGGTCGGGGCAGATGTTTGTATGATGAATACGAATGTTTGCTTTCGAGTCTTGGGTTTTTATCTGTATATTATAAGTAAGTTTATCCGTTGTCTAGTACCCATAACACAGGCATTAAATTGCCTACTTTGGGACTAGGTGATTGGTGTAAAAATTGTCCAGTGATATTTATCTTAAACCAAGGATAGTGTAGGAAATAAATACATAGTGGCCGGAAATCGACCGTAAATATTTTAATCTGTGGTCGGGTAAACACGTCTGAAAAACCACCACGACCCCGACTAGGGTCGCTGTAACGCGGCCAAAACGTCGAGACGATAAATAGATTAATTCGTGATTAAGTTCCGCGTACATATAATTATGTGTCTGAAAAAGCTTGTGAAGTTTTTTTCTCGGAATTTTCATGTAAAAAATATACGGAAAGATGAAAATAATGCCTGGTCTTTTGTACTCCGGCGCTAAGTCAGCCACGTAGCACCACAATGTCGAGCGATTGCAGGTGACGCGCCGACTAACTGGACTTGCGTATGGGACGTAAGGTAATACATACCCACGTTTGAAGCCTTAGAATGAATACCAAATATTTAGAATACCAAGCCCATGCTGATTCCGAGCGCTTTAGACAACAACCCTGCTGGACCATTCTAGGAATACTGCTCCATACTACGTTGACGATTTCATTGCATTCAATTTCTTTAGCATTCTTCTACATCTTGAAACAATTTATATGTATACTGCATTCTATAGAAATCTTATTAAGATAAAGTTACAAAGGATTGGTTCGGATTGAAAGTAAATCTGAAACAGCTGACTTTATCTAGACTAGGGTTTCGGAGATAACTGATTTGTTTTATGTAGCAGAATCGAGATATAATAGGGGTTACAAACTCGCTGCTTGTTGATCTGTTTAAAATACCCCTTGTGATTCAGAAATAATAGGATGTAATAAAAAAACCTCCAATTTTATATATTTTTGCCTGGACCTATTCGAATTAATAGCGCAATCGATTTGACGGGAAAAAACGTGTTCCCAAATAAGTTTTGATACTTTTCAATACACTAATATTAGTCGCCTATTCGCCTCTTGCAAGAGACAGAGTTGTGTATGTAGAAAACAGGGCGCTTGAATAGATCTGCAACTTTACACCTAGTTCCACGAGAGTTGAACCGAATGATTACGCTCACAACTACACGCAAACCCGATTATAATATGTAGAGAAAGAGAATCAATGAAATGAACAAGTGAACGTCAAAATCCCGCTGTCATTACAAGACACGCTCTAGACCTGACCTCAACTCTAGTGGACCTAGGTACCCACATCTTAAAGACCTGTGTACATACTCGTAACATCTCAACCAAATAAGAATTCACGAGACATAAGTAAGTAACAATAAACACATCACAGGCGTCGAGGGAGCTCCCACGTACCGCCAAATGACTCTAACTCGTTTAGGTATAAAAATATTAGCCTTATTTACTCGGGACGTGCGAGCCTCGTGTAAAGTAGACGGCATTTAGGTCAAAACGATTTATAGCAATTGGAGATCTTAGTAGCACTATGCTCAAGCTAAGGCGGCTAAGGGTCTATTGAAGCAAAACGAGAATACAGCTTAGATTTGGATAGAGTCACTCTTACTAGCTTTTTTCTAAAGTGTAACGCTTAAGCCTCCATGATTCAGGCGCGGGGCTTTCAAATATTGTAATTTGACTCCTGATAATGGACCATCTAACCCCCTTTCTGCTTTACTCGTATTTTTGTAACACATTGTACCATCGCGAATAGGGATTGTTGAGCCACTTACCTATTTTTGTAACTTGGTCGTGTAATACTAATCCAATAGCTGACATCTAGTCTGTCACGGTCATTGATTACACGTCTAAATTACGAACAGTGGCAAGTGGGTCAACAATCCCTGTTCGTGACTGCACCTGCCAACTTGAGTTCACAAAAATATGACTATGCGTTGCATGTCCTCTGCCTACCCTGTATGTATGCTTTGAAAACGGCAGTATACAAGTATTGTGTAGTAATAACAATGGATTTACTTCACTGCATAATACGTGACCATTTGAACGTGTTTTACTTTACTCTGTCCTTAAATATTGTCGGATACATACGTATACATACATATCCTCACGCCTGTATTCCCACGAGGGGTAGGCAGAGCACATGAATTCAAAAATCCAGTGCCACGTTTAGCGATTTCAGGTTAACCAGATGGTTAAACATGATATTGCAGTGACAGGTTGCTAGTCCATCGCCCACAATACACTAACCCGGCGACTAGTCGCTTCATGTGAGAACTTCAATATGCGGTGATGCTTAAGCAACTTTTACTAATTTCAGTTTGTAATTTGTAACTATTTATGTAGTTAGTTCTGTTTAAGTAGCTCCAGTAGTAGCATTGAAATTAAGTTAAGTGGTGAGTCAAATCGTCAAAGTTTTTTTTGTGTATTGACCCTTACCTTCGATTGGTGTCAGGTTTTAAAACACCTCTCCCTTTCTCCCATGGGTGTCGTATTATAGTGACAGGTTGCTAGACTGTCGCCTAAAATATACGCTAACCTAATTTCCTTAGTCGACTCTTACGACACCCACGGGAAGAAAGGGGGTGGTGCAATTCTAACCCGGCACCACACGGGAATTGTCGGATACCATTACTTGAAAACCCACTATGTCTCTGTGAATGACATTTAATTTTGCAGTTGTCTTCTGCAGTCCATTTAGAAGGCACGAACTGCAGCAGCATGACGTGCAGTCGATGTCACTGCTGCGGTCGGCTGCCAAATTGGACCTTTTCGATGTGCAATTAATGCTCAAAATACGGATTTCGCTCATATCTTATGTACATAAGTTATTGGTAACGGCGGTCACCGCTTGCATCGGTAATGTGTCTATCGATTTCAGTACCACATACGTTCTATCTATAGTTGTCCTTCAAACCTCAGTAATGCCACAAAATAAATGCATACAGAAAGTTAATCAAGTGTATGTTTCGCTTTTCATCCTTATACGCTGGTCGCCTTTAGGAATGTCAATTGTAGCACAAGCACATAAAAATATCGTGGTAATGGCACTATGTGTAGTTGTTTGATTTGTTATAGATAACTAGCTGTCAGCAGCAAGCATTTTTTTCTCTCTAGATTTCCAATTCTTTTATCTATCGATAGTTTTAATCTAACCTTTCCTGGACTACAAAAACAATTAAAACCAGAATCAGGTAATTCAGCCCAGCCGTTCTCGAGTTTTAGCGAGACTAACGAAGAACAATAAAATTCATTTTTATTTAGATAAGAAAAGATAGTAAGTGAAACATTGTCACTTTAATGACATTCTTCCGACTGCGACCGTGACGAAAAGCATGATTATTTTGGTCCCAACTGTTCCGATATGTCGTGTCTATGCCTTGCTCAAGCACACTTTGCATGGAGTTAGACTTCTGTGCCTACCCATGTTTTGTGGTATCGCTTCGATACCAGAGAAAAGCCAAGACCTTGAAGATGTTCGGAAGTGACCGTCATTTATTTATAAATCGAGCCACCAATCGATTGTGTCATTTTTAACAACGATGAATCCCCGTGTGGTGCCGGGTAAGAATAGCACCTCCGCCTTTCTTCCCGTGGGTGTCGTATGAGTCGACTCTGGGAATGGGTTAGTGTATTGTGGGCGATTGGCTAGCAACCTGTCACTGCAATATCACGTTTAACCATCTGGTTACCCTGAGATTGCTAAACGTGGCACTGGATTTTTTAATTCATATGCTCTGCCTACCCCTCTTGGGAATACAGGCGTGAGAATATGTATGTATGTATGAAATTTGCCCAGTACGGTGTCGGGTTTAGAATAACACATACATACATACATACATAACCGTCACGCCTTATTCCCTGCGGGGTAGGCAGAGACAACAGAGCGCCACTCGCTTCTATTCTGACATACCTGTTTCGCTTCACTAACATTCATCACTCTCGTCATACACGCTCGACGGTTTCGGGTACTCTTAATTTGGCCTCCCTTTAGCACATCGCCGATCTGGTCGATATACGTTCTACGAGGGCGCCCTCGACCGACTTGCCCTAACACACTTCCCTTGTAAATTTGCTTACATACCCTTGCTTCATCCATTCTCTCCACATGCCCAAACCAACGCAGCATACCTTTCTCTACCCTTGTTACAATACTCTCTTTCAGACCACACTTCTCTCTAATCACGCTATTACGCACCCTATCAGTAAGTTTGATACCACTCATGCTTCGCAAAGAACGCATCTCAACCGCATTCAATCTACTTTCGTGTCTCTTCTGCCACACCCAACTCTCGCTACCATACATCAAAGTAGGCACTAGCACACCGTTGTGAATAGCCAGACGAGCATTCTTAGAAATGTCCTGACGACTCACAACTGAGTGAAGTGCTCCATTCATTCTATTTCCCGCTTTTACTCTACTTTCGATATCCTCATCGTACTTACCGTCACTCGTGAACATACATCCCAAATACCTAAACTCTCTTACTTGTTCTAACCTTTCACTTCCATTTGTTATAACACATTCAGTCATCTCGTCGTTCTTCTCTATCACCATAACCTTCGTCTTACCTACATTCATTTTCATTCCCTTCTTTTCAAAAGATTCGTACATTAGAGTCACCATGTCCTGTAACTCACACGCCGACGATGCAAGGAGCACCTGATCATCAGCGTACAAGAGACATTTGATGAGAGACTCCCCTATCTTCAATCCACAGTCTCGCTCTTTCAAATCAAGTAAACAGTCATCCATGAAAAGATTGAATAGCCACGGCGATGCTACACAACCCTGTCTGACACCCCGAGAAATGTCAAACCAGTCTGAATAGGCACCGTTCAATCTGACGCAAGCTCTGGAATCCCTGTATAAGGATTTCAGAGCCTGTATCAAGTCGCTACCCACTCCTCTCCTGGACAACGTTGACCACAGTTCATCCCTCTTCACTCTATCATAGGCTTTCTCAAGATCCACGAAAGCGCAATACACTTTTTGGCCTTTCGCTAGGAACTTCTCGGCTACACACCGTAATGAGAAAACCTGATCCGTACATCCCATTCCCTTTCTAAAACCAGCTTGCACATCCCAAATACTACTTTCTGTAGCATTTATCACTCTTTCAATCAAAATTCTCGCATACAACTTGCCTACTATGCTTAAAAGACTGATGCCGCGATAATTTTTGCATTCCTGCTGTGAGCCCTTCCCTTTAAAGAATAACACCTCTCCGATTTATTCTGTAGATGTCGTAAGAGGCGACTAAGGAAATAGGTTAAGGTATATTTTAGGCGACAGTCTACCAACCTGTCACCTTTATACGACACCCATGGGAGAAACGAAGAGGTGTTTTAAAACCCGACACCAATCGAAGGTAAGGGTCAATACACAAAAAAAACTTTGACGATTTAACTCACCACTTGCTTGACTTAATTTCAATGCTACTATAGGTCAGTTAACTAAAGCTGGCACGTAAAACAGACGTACGCATTGGGTATGTGTAGTATCTGTGAAGATCAAAATTATTAATTTTAAACTTACTGTTTAGCGAAATTGCACAAGTGTGAGTACTGTGAACGTGCCAGCTTTAGTTAACAGACCTATACTGGAGCTACTCAAAAAGAACTAACTAAACGTACCTACATAGTTACAAACCGATATTAGTAAAAGTTGCTTAAAAGAGGATAGGAGTCGCGACACTTCTCCATACAAACGTAGTCCCCTGTTTTCTCCGTGAATAATGACTTTAGAGCACAATTTTTTTTTTCACTCAATTTGTATCTGTTGTGGATATGCCCTTATGATTTGCTTTTATCGATTTTCTATTATTTTTTTTTAGAATATCGATAAAAGCAAATCATAGGGCCATAGGGAGAAAATAGGGGACTACGTTTGTATGGAGAAGTGGCGCGACTCCTATCCTCTTAAGCATCACCGCCCGTACATTCATATTGAAGTTCTCACATGAAGCGACTAGTCGCCAACTAGTTGCTAAACCGATCGCGAGAGACGCAGCGTTTTTGTGTTTGTGTTGCCAATTTTGCGCTTAGTCGCAACTTTGTCGCTAGAAACGACGTCTTTTCGACGATGTATTGATAAGTGATTAGAATATAACTAAAATACGTATTGGCGCATTAATTAATAGTTAGTACATAGTAAATAATTTTAGGGTCTTTTTTTTTTCTAAGACTTTTATCAGTTCCGTCACTTTTGAATGGTTCCACGTGAAAATGGCCTAAGGCAAGGTTTCTCAAAGTGGGGTACGTGAACCCCTAGGGGTTCGCCATTTGACAGCAGGGGGTTCGCGACAGGATCAGAATACAGAACTCGACTTGATAGCGAGTCAGAATTGAGGTTCAAATTGTCCTAAATTACTCCGAACATTCAATCCACTTGCGACAAGAAGAAATGTTTTTGTAATATTAATGTGACGGATAGATGTACAAGTACATACACATTAATATTACAAAGACATTTCTTTTGGTACTTTATTTGTTACCTTTTTTATTCAAATAAAAACTTTATTTTCTTCCACATGAATTTGGGGTTTTGTTCATTAGTTAGTAAGAGGTTCGCGGAACCGAAGGTTTGTAGACAGGGGTTCGCGGAGCCGAAAGTTTGAGAAACCCTGGCCTAAGGCTTTACACAAAAATACTTTACGTAACTACAATCACATAGCGAATCCCTCGCAGGGTAAAAACAACATCCTCAGGCAAGCTAGACCATGTTAGCCCGTAATAGTCTAGATAAGACTTATGCTTGGCCGGACTGGCTGTCTGCCAGCTCGGGCCATGTTTGTGCCTGACATGAGGTACGGACAGCAGCGGAGATAACATTGCGTAGAAATACGCGAGGAACGCAAGCGTAAAATGTTTTCCGGAAACAGTTTATGTAGAAAATTTATTTGTACTTAAACAGATAGCTAAAATGGATGCTTTTGAAATAATCTACAAACCTAACGTGTATTTGTAGGGACACGCTCCAAATGATGGTGTTATGGCTAGTCACAGCCCACAGCGCTGACTTATGCTAAATATGGTAAGACAGTGATAGCGAGTTCTTGAAAAGGATAATGCTTTGCTATGTTTTTTATGTTATAACAGCGGAATGTCATAATTATGAAATATAAAGTATGTATAGAAGTAAATCTCAGTTTGTTTCAATTTTAATATTATTTTACTGATACAGACAAAAACTGTAGTTTCAATAAAATTCATACACACAAAATATAGTTACGATTAAATTGTCTTGTAATAATCACCAGAGCACCTCTCAAATCTAACATACCCCGTGGCTCGCATAATGACAGCATGTCAGCACGCGTCGTCGCGTCGTAAAATTACATGACATAATTTCGTCGACGTGTCGATAGATAGGAAGATTCCAATCGACAGATAAGTCTAGTCATTAACGGTTCATCCCAATATTCAGTCTATGGTCAGTTTAGCTTATACATACATCACGCCTGTATTCTCGATTCGGGCAGGCAGAGCACAATTTTACCGTAACTACGACTATTTCACGTTTCAATGCCACTGTAGATGGAATGGGAGAGGTAAAATAGTGTTTACTAGAGAAATATAACGCCCATACACTAAGTAGGTACTGTAGAGGCGGTAACACCTATGTGTTACTGGCTATACATGATGCTGGCCAGCTCAAAGCCAAGGCACATTCAAATATTTAAAAATGGAATTATAATTTTATTAGTGGTTCTGTTTTCGTTTGGCTGGCCCGGATGATGGAAAGCACCGTCTCATGATATAGACATTACTATTGTAAATCTCTAAAAGAAAATATAAAGCTTTAATCCCAACCACGATGTTTATATTTATCTAGTTTAACAGGCTTTGCAAAGTTTTAGAAGCACGCGCGAATCAATACGGTCTCCGTACCGCAAAGCCTTACCTTCTGTGTAGCACCCTCACAGTACCTACTAAATTCTCTAAGTCAATAGAAAATAAATAAAAAGGATTTTTAAGTCGAAAGTTACTCTGAATATTACAAAGAACAAACAAGAAGGCGAAGATATTATGTAAACATTCAACTTTTTTAATCCTAGTTAATGAGTTAAATAGCTTACAAGTTTTTATTTTATTAACGTCTAGAGTTAGGGATAAATTTGAAATTTATTTGATAAAAGTAACATTTTTTAATAAATCGATAATGCTGCAATATTGAGGAACAATAATGATTATGAGAACTAGTATGTGTATACAAAAACATGTCGAGCTAAACTCGATTTATAACGTGAGTTATCCGTATTTTATAAGATGTATACAAAATGTTATTCATTCAGCGTGTCTTTGTATAAAATTTTCAATGTCCTATTTAAAAATCGAACTATAAAATGTGTGTGTTTATGTGTATACATACATAGAAGTAAGTTTCATTTATAGTTTAGTTATGATCAATCGTCACTTTTTTACCTCTTTTATCTAACCTAAAATCTAAAATTATGCTAAATGTTGCTACGAAGCGTGAATTAGTCATGGTTTTCACCAGTTTTCACTGAGTAACGTTTCGGGAGCTCTGTCTACCCTATTAGGGAATACAAACACATATTTATGTACTTATGTATGTTAAATTTATTACACGCTACCACAGAATCCATACATAATATGAAAATTTATTATGCCTGTGTAATCTATCGTTAAAACATATTGCCTGCTTCGTTTACGCAATACAGGGTTATTTGTAAATCACTGACACCCTTTTAACCCTGTATTCCTACCACTTAAACGAATGTTTTTTGTTTTACGGTTTTTGTCATAACTCAATATTTATCGAGTAGTAACGTTTTGAAAATTTGAGACTCCCTCTGTTTCATTCAATACTCTGTACCGCAACACTGGCGGTACCTTTGACTGTCGGCGTGCCGGCTTGTAGGTACGCATTCCCGCCGCCCATTCGCTGTCCCTTACAAACATGCCGTGCGGCTCATTTAAAGTTTGTGATGTCCTTGTCATGCGAGATTCGGCGTATTTTAGTGTGTACCTGTTGTGTACGTGTTGTGGTAAAAATCAGAGTACGAAAATTTTGTACAAGGATTTATTAATTATTATTTATTAGTATGAAAAAAAAAACTGACCAATTTTAAAAAGTCGTAAAACAAAAAACGTTTGTTTATGTGATAGGAATTTAGGGTTAAGAGGGTGTCAGTGATTTACAAATAACCCTGTATATTAATATCGCGGCAACAAGCTTAACCGAAGAAGCAATATACATTTCCAGTCGAACCCTAAAATATATTGCGGTATTTTCTCACCGCCCTTGAATTTGCCTTTATTATATTACCGACCACAGTCTACTGAAGAATGGGGAGAAGACGTGATACTATTTTGTCAACGCAAAAAATGTTTGAATTAAGTGAAACTTCAACGAAAAGTTATTCTGAATGCTACAAAATCTTATTAGTTTTAATAGTCACTATACGTAGGTACATACATACAATCACGCCTGTGTTCCGAAATGGGATTGGCAGAGCACACAAAATACGACATGAACAAAACCAAGATTGTGACTATTTATCGCTTCGCAGCTTTTATCATAATTTTAGGTTTGAAAACAGATGGATGCGGTATAATAGAGACAGGTTGCCTATCGCCAACTAAAGCATACATAAATTTATTTTCTTAGTCGCCTCTTACGACATCCACTGAAGAAATGTAGAGGTATTCCGACACCATACAGATAAATAGTCATAAGCCATAAGGATTATAAAATATTCAGTCTTACTAATACTGCGCTTAAAATATAAATAAAATAAATGTGCATAAATAGAACAGAAGCCCATACAAAAACTTCAATGTAGTTAAATACTAGCTTTTTAAAAACCTACATTTGCAGGCATGTTTTTGGATAATTTCTTTATAAAGTTTCGCGCACCAAATACCAGATAGTAAATAATTTAGTATGTCTGCTCCACAGTTGTCCCTGCTCCGTGCTGCCTATCTCAACGACGCTGGCCGGGCAAAGTACTTTACATTTCGTTCCTCATCCAACGAGATGATTCATGCGAAGAAAAGTACGTATTTACTTACACACTCACACACACACCCAAACACACCAGTACGTGTTCGTGAAATGGAACACATTTCCCTTTGGCGAGTGAAACGTAGCGAGATTTTTGTGACGTGGATTTTTTTACGATGTGCAAAAAATGCTGGTGAAAAAGCTGGATGATGCAACCAATGTTTAAAGAAACTTGTGTTATTTAATTTAATTTATAGTCAATATGTATTGTTTAGCTTGACTTGGGAGAGATGAGTGAATAAGAAGAATTCATTTGGTTCAAATAATAAAATCAAATCCAACATATTGCTCTTACTTAATTTCTGTTTTTTTTTTACATAATATCATAAAAGGAACTATCTATTACCATTTCGTGTTTGACCCGCTGAACTATTTAGAGGAAAATGGGTAAGGAGATCGTTTGGTCCTTGAAGAAAGACGTAAGGTAATGAAACCAGTCATGGACAATGGCTCTTATTCAATGCCTGCAAAGATTGCAAAGGAATAGTCATTTATTTTAGAACAATCAATTCACAACCGTATGATTTTCAAATTAAGGGTGAAATATAAATTGCTGGTGCATGTCAGCTTACAATAACTCCTGGAGTTGTTACCCTAAACTAATTTTTATATCGCAAAATGCATAGTTCCGCAAGACAGAGTCAGGCAAACTCTATCCAGACGAAGCTGCGGGTAAAAGTTGATAAAATAATATCTACGCGCTTCGTTACATCCTCGTTATCGTCTATTTCTGCATATCCTCTTTGCGTCTTATTACTATTGTGATGTTAAATAGGTAGCCAAAAATGATCTGTTTTCTGATTCTCACTAATCATTATCCATCACATTTCATCTTTTGCACGATCCGCTGTGTTTTCTTTTACTTGTATTTTAATCATCTTAAGCTTTATAGCGTTTTGATTTTACTGCTTTATGAAAACATATTACTATTACATTTTAAAGAATAAATAAAATAAGTTTTTTTTTCAAAAGATTAATGTAAATTGACCAAATATTTTTTCTTCTTCGAGCTTTGACACCTTTAACAATGACTTCATTTCTCCTCTCACACTAAAACACGAACATTATTCAAAGTACCTTTTGAAAGATATTTCTCAACTTCAGCCTCCATCTTTTTCCAATTTCCCCAAAGAAAACCGTGCAATTGACCTATATTTCTAAATAGGTCAATACTCAATACAGCTTTTTGATACTTGAATGACCTTCCATTCTTTCTTTGATTTGTCACGCATTATTTTACCCATTGTGGTAACTCTTACATACCGGTAATGCATGGAGATTGAACGGCTTTTACGGCTTTAGGGGGTAAGAGACTGCGATGGCGATAACAAGGGGAAATGCTTTAAAATGCTGCTGGAAATAAAGTTAATTCCAGGCAAGTAGTCTACTCGTGATGAAAACGTAAAACGTAAACGTACCGTAACGCTGACGAGACGTCGAGGTAGTTAAAATCGTGTTAGGAGTATGAATAATGTCATCAAGTCCTGCTAAGTAGTACATACGACTAAAATCTTGTAAATAAACTTACATTGAATAATTTTACTTTTGAATTAACAAGTTTTAACACGCTGTGCCGCTCAATGTGCTGTGTATTTTGCAGATAAATATTTGACACCAGGATGGCCACCACAGATTTATATCGAACTAGATGACTCAAGTGTATGTACTTTGCGTGCCAAAAGGAAGAGCAATGCTCCTCTTTTGACGCGATTTTATTTAGTTTTATAACGCTCAGATTAGGTTTAACCGCCTAGAGACAAGATAACTTGAATAAGGCGGCATCATCTTTGAATGGGTTTCACTCGGACTGTCAATTCCTATCACTAGAGAGCTAATGTGACGATACCTAGTATACCTACCGTTGAGAAAAAGTGACACGCTTGGTTTTCATACAAATGCAGGAACTCGCGGTATCTAGTTCGTTATAAGTCTGTGATGGCCACATTCAATAATTAATGTCTTAGGTTTATTTTATGATTAAACGAGGTTATTACAAAGCAAAGTAATTTTTATCTTATTAATAATATTTCCCGTGTGGTGCCGGGTTAGAATAGCACCTACCCATTTCTTCCCGTAGGTGTCGTAAGAGTCGACTCTGGGAAAGGGTTAGTGTATTGTGGGCTAGCAACCTGTCACTGCAATATCACGTTTAACCATCTGGTTACCCTGAAATTGCTAAACGTGGCACTGGATTTTTGAATTCACGTGCTCTGCCTACCCCTCTCGGGAATACAGGCGTGAGAATATGTATGTATGTATGTAACAATATATGAACTTAATAGCGACAACTAGTACAGCGTCGAACTAGGAAGTTTATCTAAACAAAACAAATAAAGTTTCTTCGCAAATCTCCGACTCGGCCATCCTGTTAATATATCCGTTTAATCAACCGAGACTCACGCAATAATAAAACTCGCGAATGCGACGCAATGTGACAAACTCGGCTACACGAGTCCGGGTGCACGGCTTACGAATGCCCGAAATGTGTAATATAAACGGTGTAGCTTGGTTCCGGGACAGAGGTTGCGTTTTAAAAACAGATTTTTGCTGGACTTTTATCGTATTTTATGAGAAAATTCGTTGATCAATTCGTATATTCATATGTCACGCTTGTCACGTTTTAAAATGGTGTAAGCACACACGAAACGTTATCGATACGTTTAGCATTTTTTTAAAGTTAGGTTGAGTAAGAGAGATAAAATAGAGGTATAATAGTAATCGTCGCCTAAAACATATCATAACTTAGTGTTCTCCCGCTTCTTGCACATTCTCAGAGGAAATGGAGAGGTTCAATTCTAAATCCCTAAACTAAATTAATAAACAACTTACTTACTTAAGTTTTTTGTCATGTTCTTTACAAAACACATAAAATCAGTATAATAAGAAAAAACAACATTACAGACAAACAAACAGTACATGCGGTAAAATCTTAAAAGTTTAAATTAGCAATGAAGAGAAATTAATAAAAACCGTTACTATTTCTAAACTTTCAACTAAAACCCAAAATCACACAATCTCCTCCACAGCACAACACAAAGTAACCACTCTATGACTTTTCATCAACTATGACACCGTTTGGTAGACAAATCGATTAGTCGCAGTTTTCTTAAAGTGCTGCCGCTGCGGGCTTTCCGCTCTGCCGCCTGAGATACGGGGGCGCGTTCCCGAAGTTTTTGCGAATCCCCAAGGACCCTTGATAAATGATCCCAGTCGGGCTGACTTACGCATCTTTTTATTCGCGGACCTAAAAAAATACATTTCAAACGCCTATTTTACTCCCACCGGCAGCTCCATCGTCTTCCGTACTCCGTGGCATTTAGGTTTACAATTGGTGCGAGTTTGAACGCTTGATACGAGATTGGGTAAATTACTAAGCAAATGTGGAAAAGGCACGTTTTTAACCTAATATGGAAGTGAATTATTCATATGTCGCTTTTTATGCTCGAGAGGATCGAGCATTTGACAGGTTAAGAGTTTTGGATTATTTCAAACGGATTAAAACAACATCGACGTTAAAAATAAAAAGGCATTAATTAAACATCGTAACGGTTATTCTTTTTGAGATTATTTGTTTTACAAGAGAAAATCTCCCTATGCCCTGTTTAAAAAAACTTAAAATTAAAATAATATTGACACTCGTTTAAATTGCAATTTTAACGTAACGTAATTTCAAATACCCAAGTTTGTATTTAACTATTTTCCATTTGTCTTAATGAGATAGCAAATTTAAAATTAATCATATAGTAATAATAACGATTGTGCCTATATTTCCAAATAGGTAGGTAGAGCACAGGAAACGATACATAATCAAACCCATGGTTATTATTGCTCATGTGGGTTAGAGTGTGAAATAGTCACCGTTATGTCTATGCTTTTCGTTTGCGCTGCCTGCTGCTCATTTAGGAACATAGACGTGATGTATCTATGATTATGCCACTCTTCGTAGCCACTTTTAGCATAATTTTAGGCAAACACAAACAGTCAAAAGGGGTATAATAATGACAGGTCTAGAGCATAATCTTAACTTTTCTCTGTTGCCTCCTACAGAGTAAAAAAAAATAGAAAAAGATCATCCCAACACTCAACGCCACACACCAGGGGATCAGACGGGGGGAGGAGGTTATTTAGATTGCCCATCAAATTAACGGGTAAGCAATTTCTTTAGCGGCAAAGAAAGCTTCATAAAAATATTAATCACGCGAACACGAAAGCGTAATGCTATTGCATGCTATTGTGAGTAGGTACTGTAGGTAGAGCCTAATTGATATTTTACGACTACTTATTGCATGCCGTTTTGTTCGCGTGAAGCGGGAACTACTTTTTAACTGTTATGTACAAAGGAGTCGTTAATAAGTTTGTTTCTGCCAAAGGCTGAATAACTGTTTGAAATTATACAAATAACTGTTGAGGACTGTGTTAAAAACATACATACATACATGGCACCTGTATTTCCAAATTGGGTAGAAAGAGCACACGATACTATATAGACAAAAACAAAGGACCATGGTCAAAATGGGCCTGGAACCAACAGCATTGAGATTTATGTCAATAAATAGGTCTTAATATCTACTTTATTTCATTATATGGGCACAGAGTCGAATTCCATTGCAGAACTAAGATATTTTGTATTTTAGTCACGGTAAGTTGAGTACTTAAAGCTACGAAAAATGCATTCGGAGAATATTTATATTCACAACTAGCTTTTGCCCGCGGCTCCGCTCGCGTTAATTTCGGG
>BHDV01004900.1:0-34658 GCA_005406045.1 Adoxophyes honmai
TTTGGGCACCTTGGCTGCTCCGATATATCTGATGGCGACTGTACATATGTTCACTTAAATAAACGTATCCCCAGCCGCTAGACAACGGCATCGAGGGCCACGTCTTCGCTGACACCACGGCTTACATCCAACGCTTCCACGCTGACAAGGTCAAGGGGAAGAAGCCTGCGCTCGGACAGAAGGTAACTGGATTGTACAATTTCTAGATGATAAAAGGTTAAATTACCAATCACCTAGTGACTGCGCGACTAATGATCACGTGACCACTCAGCGCGTGATCATGATCAATCACTACGTGACCAATGACGGCGTTACCAATCAACATGTGACCAATCACCACGTGACTGCGCGACCAATGATCGCGAGACCAATCATCGCCAGGCTGGCAACCTGTCACTATTATTCCTGCCAACTCAAAACCTAAAAAAACATTGTAGAAGTAGCCACTGAACGGGAAATAGTCATGGTTTATTTTATGCAGCGTTTCGTGTGCTCTGCCTACCCCATTTGGGAATACAGGCGTGATTGTACGTATGTATGTATTATTAAACATAACTCTAAAAGTGCCTACGAGACTTGGAAGTAGTAATACTTTTAAATCGTAACATTTCGCGTGCTCTGCCTACCTATTACGTATGTTTTTGTGCAGGTAAAAGCATACGTTCTGTACGTCATGCCGACCCGCAACTCTCCCTTCCTCACGATGAGGAATATCTTCGAGAGCGCGCGCCCCGACCTGGAGAAAGAGATGAAATACAAAGAGGGAGACATCATCGATGAAGCACAGGTGAGTACCGTAGCATTGTGTATAGAGTTATCTGTAAAACAACAACGAAAAACTGGGTAGCTAACATCATAAACAACGTTTGTTTTATAAGTTTTATCCTATGTCATTCTCAATATTTTTTCATGCTTTTATTGTACTGTTGTGACACTTGTAAGTTTATTTTTGTCCTACCCTGTCCCGTCTCTGTGTTACGAACTATATTCCACTTTTTAATATGTGTTTATATGTGACTGACTGACACAACTGGTCCTTGACTGTGAATGTTTATATGTAGCAAAATCTGTAACTAGTTTTTTTAATTACCTTATAGGCCTATACGAACAATACCGTAAGCTCGGTTTACTTTGCCCCATCAACTTTGCCCACCGAAAGATACACGTTTTACCAAGTTAATAAAAAAACGAAAAACTAAGTTTTACCTTACATAAGGTTTGTCAGGCCTCAACTTACAAGTGTTTTCAATAATCCGAACGTTTTCTGCAGGTGCTCAAAATCACGGGCCGCTCGATCCACTTCAAGCTGGGCGGCTGCTTCGGCAGCATGAGCGTGAGGCGGGTGGCCGTCCACGAGGACCTCAGCGACGAGCAGGTCGTCGCCAAGTCTTACCCTATAGGTATGCCATTTTTTTTTACTTTATGTAGTTAATATGTCAGGTACGGAAAAAGATACACAAGCAAATAAAGATACAGTCTGCGGCATCTGACTCGGCAAGGTTTTTTTAATGGGTTAAGTTCGCGTATCGCTTTACAACGGAACTTACTACAAATGCCTAGGACTGTTTGTATAGTGTCATCATTCATCATCCATCATCATCTGTTCATTTAGCTAACTGTTGTCGATCGCAGGTATTTTTTATTAAAAACAAATCACAAAAGGTATCATGCCAGAAGTACAATCTACTATTTCAGTGTTTCGTATCCTAAGATATATTTTTTCATAATGTAAAGAAAATAACTATTTTTTCCTAAAATTGCCACAAAAAAATGGTACATAGAAGTCATTATCATTCTCAAAAGCGCCACTTTGATGTGGTTATCACTTTCAGAAGTGCCACATTGACGTGTTTTTCTCCACATCATCAAGGGAGCATCCACCACGTGTACAGTCAGCTGCAGAGAAAAGTAACCCCCCGCTCATACAATGTTTCATTGCTAGGGGGTTACCTTTCTCTGCAGCTGTCCGTACATGCTGAAGTACAACCTAACGGACTACATCGCAAACGTGACATATTGACGTGTTTATTCCGCCCAAAAGTGCCACATTGAGTCTTCATCGCCCATAAAATTATATCGTTATCAAAAGTGTCAAACTTGTTTTTCCCCAGGCAGCACCCACCGTGTCCGCATACTCAAATACAACCTATCCGACTATATCTACCACGTGTCGGACGAGAGCTCGGTACTATCCGAGAAATACTTCAGCCTGGACGCGCTGCGGCCGGGGCAGGCGGTCGCGGCGAGAGTGCGCACCGTCGCCGATAACCATCTCATACTCACTGTTGGACGGATGAAGGGTGAGATTATTAGGACCAACCACTTTGTTTGGCAGAGCATGATATTAATAGTAAAAAAAAAAAAAAAACTATTTGAGTAGATGACTAAAAAAACTGTTTAGTCCGTCAGATAGATTACCAAAAAATATGTTACAGATGTAGTGAGAAACTATTTTCCTTCGTAAATTTTCGGAAAAGTTCGCTTTTATCGTTTTCTCTCAAATAGCTTCGGTACCTATTTTAAAGGGAATTCATTCCTTATAATATATGGTAAATTTCCAGTTTTAAATAATAATTATAATTGTTTTAAGTAATAAAACGATAAATACGAACTTTTCCGAAAATTAACGAAGGAAAATATTTTCTCACTACATCTGTACACGTTTTTTTTCTTTTATTTGACAAACAGGAAATGATGAAACTACAGTGCTCTGAGGTTTGGAGTGACGTCACCACGTGGTACAAGTACGGTCGACCAAGAAAGTGGTCTACCACTTTTGACAAAAGTTTCTGTGAGATCAAAATTATCACAAGGTTGACATTGTCACTGTCATAATATTATGGCGAGGGGAAATCGACCTTGTTGTTTCATGAGGTTCAAATGAATATCGATCTTGAGGGGGTAGACCAATTTCTTGGTCGACTGCACACGTTTGATGATCTAAACCTTTGTGGAAGTAATTATTTGAGAAACCAAAAAACACGTGTCTCATATGTTTTCATAATCTAACTAACGGCCGGATAGCCCAGTCGTCAGATAACCTGACTGTGAAGCTTAAGGTCCCGGGTTCGATTCACGATCTTGGCAGATGTTTGCATTAGGTGAATTTGGTATTTTGATGGAATATTTCCATAACATTTGCTTATTACGTCTGATCATATAGTAGGGACATTATGATATGGATGTTTATAACGTACGTTATGTTTGTTGTAGGTTACGTGCCTCACACGCACTTGTCGGACGCTGGTATCTACGTCGACCCGAAGAAAGCCACCGCCTCCAAACTTACGAAGAAGTATAAGGTTTGTGAACGTCCTAATTTTTATTAACGTAGAATAAGGTGGATTTGAATGATAATAAACATCTGTTGCTGAAAACACATGAAATTCAAACTTTTATAAATCGCTGAAAATGTATGTCTCTACAGTCCAAAGGATGCAAATCACGCTTACTCGATAAGCAAATTTTATTTCATGTAGTCGTAATATGAGTCATTTATTAGATAGCTTAATTTTTCCAAGGCACACCAACTGAAAACCACGGTACACCAGTGTGCCGCGGCACACACTTTGCGGACCACTAGCTAGCGCTAGCAACCTGTCACTATAATACCTCCCAACCCCAACTTTAAACCTTAAAAAATATGCTAACCCGCCACGAAACGTGAAACAGTCATGGCTCTGTCCATGTAGCCTTTCGTGTGCTCTGCCTACCTTGGGAATACAGGCGTGATGCATGTATCAAGCTGATCCAATAGCGTTTTACATGGTTTACCTTCAACTCGATGCCTTGGCAGTCCTGTTACCCCTTTCACCCATTCCGTTCGCAGGAGGGCCAGGCGGTGTCGGCACGAGTGTTGTCAGTAGACGCGGCGCGCCAGTCGCTCCAGCTGACGCTGAAGCCCTCGCTCCTCGACCCTGAGCTGGTTACGCTGGCCAGCTACGAGGAGGCAGAGGTCGGGAAGGCGTACACAGGCGTTGTGAAGGTAAGAGAAGAGAACAAAAGGAGTTTGGTGTACTATGACTCAACTTTTCATCTGTGTTTGATAAGGATACATGTTATATCTATGAATGTGCTATAGAATTTTTATCTCTATAAAATGCAGTGTAATTTTCACTTCACAAATACGTGGGGTTAGACAGATGTGGACCTTAGAAGTTAAAGTTGGTACGTTTGTTTGGCGATTCTGAATACTGAGTACTGTAGAATTTTTTATTACAGCAAATAAAGAAATACTTGTATTGTATTCGAAATATGCTTCAAAAAACCCATTCTTTATGACCATGAGAGATATCAAATCTCAACAATTAACCTTCCTCTCAGTCTCTCAAAGATCTCTGAAGCGATAGGCGCCTTTGTACCTCACCATCTTCTTCATTTACTGTATTTTTTTATGCAATAAAGTGCATTTTGTTCTTGTCCAGTTCATCAAGGATTTCCTGCTGGTGGCATTCTTCGGAGGTGTACAGGCATACCTCCCCCGCGGCGAGGTGGCGCGCCCGCCGCCCGACCATCTCAGCGACGCCTTCCATCTGGGACAGATCGTGAGTATAGCCTTACCAGTCCTAATAGATTGTATTTTTTTTATCATCCGTATTAATATTATGTTTTTGTAGCGTAATAACTTGAGATAAAAATGCTGCATTATTTTATCAAAGTCTGTGCCCGAAAATGGTTTTTTAAAATGTAATTATCACGTATCTAAAAACGGCCGTGATTGTCTATTTGTATGATGACGTAGATTCCGTGTAAACAAACTGTTGGGGTATGTTCGGCGTTTTTACGTTAGTGAAACGGTAAATTCTGTGGTCGAGGTCGATGGCGTTGCGGGTGTTAAGTGGAACGTACTCTATTTGTTTACGCGCAAATCGCGCAATCACATCGCACGACCACTTACTAGCACCACTTATTGACAACATAGCAACCTCATCAGTACAATCATGTTGAACAAACCCTACGTTTATGCTTACGATATTTTACGAAAGTAATTTGTTTTTCAGGTAAACTGCACTATCTTGAGCGTTGATCCGGAGAAAAAGAGAATGCTGGGCACTCTGGTCACTCCTCCGTTCTGGCCCGCGGTGAGTCATCGATACGACGTACGGGACCCTAATAAATGAGGAGATTTCGAGGGTTCTGTAGCCAATGAGTAAAAACGAGACTCTGTTACTAAGACTCCGCTGCCAGTTCGTTCGTCTGTCTATCACCAGGCTGTCTCAAGAATCGCAATAGCTAGACAGTTGAAATTTTCATAAGTTGTGTATTTCTGTTGCCGCTGTAACAAAAATTGCTAAAATAGTACCACAAACGATATTTGAAATACTCACAAAATACTCAGTTGCATTTCCACTTCAATAGCAATTTAAATAATTTATATGAAATATCCTGTGTGGTGCCGGGTTAGAATAGCACCTCTCCCTTTCTTCCCGTGGGTGTCGTAAGAGTCGACTCTGGGAAAGGTTTAGTGTATTGTGGGCGATGGACTAGCGACCTGTCACTGCAATATTACGTTTAACCATCTGGTTACCCTGACATTGCTAAACGTGGCACTGGATTTTTGAATTCATGTGCTCTGCCTACCCCTCTTGGGATTACAGGCGTGAGAATATGTATGTATGTATGTATGTATGAAATAAACATTCAAGAGGACCCGCCCGACAAAAAACACCATATCTAGCTTTTTAGTCGATATCAATAAATGGTACGGAACCCTTGGTGCGCGAGTCGGACTCGATTTGGCCAGTTTTTAACTATTTTTTTTTTGCATTTACAGAAGAGGCGTGATACTCGCGAAACATTTAAAAAACAAAATACTGACGCTCTCAGGAGAAAACGAAAAGCTGACGACGATACCACAGATGCTGCCCCAGAAAACGTGAAAAAAAGCAAAAAGGAAAAAGTAAAAGAACCTAAAATTGTCGAAGAAAGTGTAGAAAAAGTAATTGAAGCTTCAGAAGAGAGTGATGCTATAGAGACAGACATACACGAAGACAGCGATCAAGCTTTGAAACCAGAAGATAAGGCGCTGATCGACTTGTCCGACTGCACCACCATCAAACAATGGAAGAAACGCATAGCGTCCTTAGAAAAATCAGTCAAATGCAGACTGAAAAGGAAGCAGAGAATAGAGAAGAAGATACTTAACCTAGAAGAGAATGGGCTGACGGCTCAAAATAAGAAGTATCACACAGCCATGCATCAGGATAAACTGACTGTTGAAGAAAGAATGAAGAGGTTGGAAGATGCGTTGAAGACTGCACAGGAGCAGCTAAAGAAGATAGATCCTGAATACAGGAAACTAATGAAACTAGCTGAGAAGCAGAAGTTAAAAGCGGAGCAAAGAAAACAACTAAAAACTGATACGGATGAGAATACCGATAGCGAAAGAATAAAAGAAAAAATACAAAAGAAGAAGGAGAAGAAACAGAAGAAAGCGGCTGAATTAGAATCGTCTGAAGTTGAAGAGACTCCCAAGAAAAAGAAAGAAAAGAAGGTTAAGAAAGATGAAGTGAAAGTGGATAAGAGCAAGGATATCAAGGTGGTGGACAGTCTGGAACCTGTGCTAGATGTGCCCAGTGCCAAAGATTTCTGGTCGGAGAACGCTACTAGCCTGGCTACCAGCGCTAAGGACGATAGCTCCAGCAGCAGCGAGGATGAGGTTTGTGATGTTACTTGACTAGATCAGAAGTTGATGTCATTACTAACATTTCCTTGTATTAGTTACAATTTAAAAAATGTAGAGAGGATGGATGAAAGAAGATTTACTAAAAAGATTTATACGGGAAGTGTGAATGGGTGTGTTGGGAGGGAGAGACCTAGACGGACGCTCCGTGACCAAATCGCGGACATTTTAGAAACAGGTCAAGAGTACCCGAAACCGACGAGCAAGTATAAAGAGACTAATGAATGTGGATGAAGCCAGAGAGGTATGTCAGGATCATAGCAAGTGGAACAAAGTGGTCTCTGCCTACCCTGTGGGAAAGAGGCGTGACGTATGTATGTATGTATAAAAAAACTAAATTAAAGGTCCACTCCCGAAAAAAAGTCAAGTTTAGGCAAAGCTGGTCTTAACTGTGCAGTGGACTCCCCTGTTGCTCCTCATATTCTGATTTCTAGTTAAACAGTAACACGTACCAACTCGTGTAGAGATTAACTCCACAATTCTCATCAGGAAACAGAAGCGCCGAAGAAGAAACGAAAGAAGCTATCAGCAGCAGAGAAGGTTGCCAAGGCGCGTGCCGAAGAGGAGAAGCTGCGAGAACTGGAACGCCGCGCCGCGGCCGCGGGGGACCAGCCGCGCTCTAGCGACCAGTTCGAGCGAGCACTGCTGGCTAATCCTAGCTGCAGCCAGCTGTGGATCGCTTACATGGCCTTCCATCTGCAGGTTAGATTCCTTTAGTTCATGTTGATATAGGAACTCCCAGGAATCGAGGCTGGTTAGCGAAAGCTGAAATGGCCTGCCATCTGCTGGCTCTCATGCTTCTCTCCTTTTCCTCCGTCTCTCTTCTCCTACTCCTTCAACCCATGTTGATATAGGAAGTCCCAGGAAGAGAGGCCGCGAGGGTTGGCCCGGCTAGATAAAGCGCTAATAAATGGCTAATCCTAGCTGCAGCCAGCTGTGGATCGCATTTACGACCTTCCAACAGCAGCTCAGACTCTGGCAGCTTATATCTTTTACCCCGTAGATCATTCACGAGGTCTCGCCGGCAGTGTTCTGTAAAGAGGATAACTAAGAGCACTTAGTAAACGTCTCGGTGGTAAACACTAAGGGCTGGTGGCGGAGCAAGTGTGAGCGCGAGGGCAATATTACGCGTGCGACAGAAATAGATAGCAGCGGGTCAACGCTCGAATTTCGCTGTGCTCCGCGTTTAGCGTTTATTTTATTTTATTTATGTAAGATTACCTGTGTGGTGCCGGGTTAGAATAGCACCTGCCCCTTTCTTCGCGTGGGTGTCGTAAGAGTCGACTCTGGGAAAGGGTTAGTGTATTGTGGGCGACGGGCTAGCAACCTGTCACTACAATATCACGTTTAACCATCTGGATATCCTGAAATTGCTAGACGTGGCACTGAATTTTTGAATTCATGTGCTCTGCCTACCCCTCTTGGGAATACAGGCGTGAGAATATGTATGTATGTATGTAAGATTACTGCATGTGACGACAGCGAGATATTAGCAAATTCTCGCTTGACTTCAATCGTTAATTGACAACTTCATTGTCCACAGGCGACAGAGATCGACAAGGCGCGAGCGGTCGGCTGCCGCGCGCTGACCACCATCTCGTTCCGCGAGGAGCAGGAGAAGCTCAACGTGTGGCTGGCCATGCTCAACTTTGAAAACCGATTCGGCACCAAGGTAAGTGTCGCACCTAGCTAGCTTACCACTTGAAGGAGCAGCGCAGACGACAGACTTTGTACGAGCGAGTCTGCGGCGCACAAAAACTCTGCGTGGATTGTATGCATTGTGCGCCGGACTTTTTGCTCGTGTGCGTTACTGCATATAATTCCATAGGTTCCATTTTCACAGACTAAAAAGTGCGCCACGGATTGTCTGTCGTCTGCGCAGCACCGAAGTTTTAGCGGTATTTATACTGAGTCGTTGCCGTGTCGCTTGGACGTAGGTCTTCGCGCCACCATGTCCTGTTCTCAAAGCAGAATGGTACCGAGGCACGATCTCCCACGCCACGAACCCTTGTTGATTGCAACTTATGCAGTAGTTACCTTACAGTCCTCGAAATCTAACTTGGGAAGATTTGAAATAGTGGAAAACAGATGCGCGAACTCGCCCCATACTCCTAAATTTTCCAATTTAAATGCTGAGGTGTTTCGACCCTATCCCCACTTATCATCCAGTAGTAGAACTTCTTCCACAAACGCCACCAACAGTCAAAGTGTTCTACATCGCGCTAACGAAGTTTCGGATATCGGTTGCATAAATACAACTTCCAACCTTCTCTCTGTGGACTTCATCCCCGGACATAACATCTGCCTTGAAAGAGATCTCTGAGTCTTTCCCAAGATTGTATCAGATCAGCATCAAAATATTTCCCACATTCCAGGAATCCCAGCAAAAGACTCTAGAAGAAGCGCTCCAGATGAACGACACCTTCAAGATCCACTCCAAACTCCTGGACATCTACGCGGAGACGGCCAAGCCCCAGGAACTGTCGTCCCTGGTGGATCTGATGCTGCGCAAGTACAAGCGCGACGCCTCTACCTACACGCTCTGCGGGGCTGCGTGCTTCAAGCTGGGACTGCTGGACAAGGCAAGACATGTCATGCAGAAGGCTGTCGGGGTACTGGAGAAGAAGGAACGTAAGTAGACCAGTCTCTGATGAAAAAGAGTGAAGTTCTGGACATTCCACTTGGCCGAAATTGATGGTAGGCAAACGTGATACATCGAACCAATCGCGCGGTAAACGCACCAATCATCGTGCGAATCAATCACTACCTAAGAACGACTTCTGTGTACTCTCAGCCTCTCAATTGTTTGCTGTAAAGGATCTCTTAAGGGAAAAGTCTCCTTTATACTTCGCCGACTAATAAATAATCTGGGGTGTGCCACATCTTCAAACGTTCCATGAATGTAAAAATCGAGCGTTGACCCGCTGCTATCTATCTCTGTCGCACGCGTGCAGTAATATTGCCCTCACGCTCGCACAGTGTGACGGACGTGATCAAGTGCTACCCGCGTGCGATAGAAATAAATAGCACCGGGTCAACGCTCGCTGTGCTCCGCGACCGGCCTTTACCAAGTTTTCATCTTGTCCCCAGACGTGTCGGTGCTAGTGCAATTCGCGCTACTCGAGCGAGCGCACGGCGAGCGCGAGCGGGCCGAAGCGCTCTTCGAGCAGGTGCTCGCCGTGTACCCGCAGCGCGTGGACGTGTGCGCCACCTACGTCGATATGCTCGTCAAGAGCGGGGACCTGGAGGCTGTGAGGTGAGTGGCTTTATGACATAGGGATTACCCCAGCAGCTTGGGAAGAGGTGACGTGGATTGTCGGGGCTTTGCTTCTTCCATCGGGGTCTACCGCCGGCCACAACTGCAGAGTCGCTGGGGGTAGACTGTAGTCTCGTTGGTCTTCATTTGCTTCATCTTCTTCTCCACCGGTGAGGTCATGTGGTCAGGAGAGGGTCAGGTGGACAAGTTCTGGTAGCGCGACCTATCAGCGCGACTTGTGAGTGTCCATTAGCAGTCATAACTGAATGACTGTGGATATCTAGAATTTAATTATGAGTCTATTAAAAAATCAAATGGATATTGTTAATCAATGTTAAATATTTATTACTATTTTTCAACAGGCAAGTAATGGAGCGTATGACGTCACAAAAGATGCCGGCGCGGAAAATTAAAGTGCTATTCAACAAATGGGCGGAAGTGGAAGAGCGATCTGGTCACCCCGAGCAGGCCGAGCAGATACGACAGCGGGCCGTCGACTACATAGAAAAAGCAAAGTTTTAATTTAAATGTATAAATAAAACGTGTTACTTTTTATTATGGGTTTTATTTCAACAAAGTATCAAAATAACAAATTATTAAATCTACAAATACTTAAACATGTACGTTTTAGAAGTTTTTATATTGTTATTATTGTTGTTGTTCCAAGCGTGGTCGTAAATCGGTGGGAGGGGTGGCGGCGGCGGTGCACCGCTTGTTGGCACGCTTGTATGTTCTGGCACTGAATTTTCAATATTATGGCTTGTAGGTTGAAGTTTAGAATTGGCTGGCAAATAACCGCCGTAAATAGACACTGGCGCGCAAATTTCATAATCTAATTTTGCATAGAAATTTTCTTGTCCCTTTGTCGACAAATGCGCCATCTTCAGGTGAAGTACATTTTTGCAGTGATCTTCAACGTGTCTCATCAAATAAGTTCCTAATTTTCTTCCGCGTAAAGCTTTACTTATGACTACAGTTTCTATAAAACAACTTTCTGGAATACTGGGTATAGCGGTCAGTTTACAATGGCCTAATACTTGCTTTTTGTCTTTAACTAGAATAAAACTCGTCGGTAGGTTGTCACATGAGGCGTGTAGGGACATCATCCTGGCTGTAACACCGCGAGGCCACTCATCATTTATCAAGTCACAGGTTTCTTCCAAGAACTCAGGATAATTATGCAAAGGCAGCACTTCGAGTATTTCCGTTTCCATCGTTAAGTGTTAAACCTGGCAACAAATGGTAGAAATCAGAACTCAAACATGGTATTACTACATTTGACAGCTGTCAAACGTATTCAACGAAAGCGAAATTTTATTGGATTTGCATAATTATTTTTCGTACGTTAAAAGCGTAAACAAAGAAAGTAATTGTCTACGTACCTTATTGAATACATTGCACATCTTTCCCATCACATTTTAACTCGAGAACTGAAGTGAGTGTATATTTAATCGTTGTTTAAACGCAGCGCGAGTTCGCTCGCGTGCGGTGAAGACAGAACTAACCTATTTTTATCTGTCACACACATGCCACCGTTCTTGTCGGTTTAACTTATTTCACGTAATGTAATGTTTATTACGGCCACGCAACGAGGCCGGTTAGGTAATGCAGCCGGAAGGAATGCGCTAGGAAATAAACAAACCGACGCGCCGTCTCGATTTCGGGATTACAATGCAAGCGCTAGGCTGCGGTTGCGGTCCAGCGCGTAGAGCCTGCGTTTCCTGCTGACCGTACACCGAATTTACATTTTATGACACTGATGTAAAGCTATTAGCAGTAATTGAATGAATGTTTGTTGAAAACAGGTTTTAACACAGCCATTAAACTCTGAAGATGTGGTTGTTTGGGGGATTTCCATTTTTTTCATGATATTTTGAATAAAATATACATATGCTTTTAGAATAAATAGATATTTTTATCATTTACATTTCAAAAGCAGGATTGAATTGGTCTATGTAAGTAAATCAGATTAAATTACAGTATGAAGTCATAAACCGGGAACATCTCTCATTTAGAAACCATCATTTTATTTTTCTCTCAGTATTTATTCTTGTTTTCTAATTTAAGGTTGTCATGGATGATGATGACGATGTCCCCACACTCTCTGCGGACACATTTGCAGCGCTGCAAGAGTTCTATGCCGAACAGCAGAAGCGGCAGGAGATTTTCGATAAACTACAGGCTGAAGATAAACTGAAAGAGAACATACTGTTTGATGAGAATTGGGTAATTATCTAGTTTACATTTAGTTAAGTACCTAAACCGCCAGAGTATAGCCTGTCGCCTAAAGCAGAGTTTCTCAAACTATGGGTCACAACCCACCAGTGGGTCACATGCAAATATTAAGTGGGCCCTGTTTGTAGAACAATACACCAAATGACTGAGCCAATGGCCAGTGAAGCTATTGTTAAGTTTTTTATTCATGGGGTCTCAAATTTTGTAAACTTGTAATAGATGGGTCGTAGCCCAGACAACTATGGGAACCCCTGGCCTAAAGCATACCCCATTTCCTTAGTTGCCTCTTACAACATCCACGGAAGAAAAGGAGATGTCTTATTCTAAATCTGACTACATGGTTAAACAATACGCAGAAAGTAAAATTTAAAGTTAATTCTACAAAATTCTTTATAACTTTTAGAGTTTTAAAGAGTATGAACTAATTGGAGTACTGTATTCCAGCAACTGAGCCAGTTCTGGTACGACGAGGCGACCGTGCAGGCGCTGGTGCGGGTGGCGAGCGCCGCCGTGTCTGTCGGAGGCCGCGTGGCGCTGCTGTCCTGCCCCACGCTCTTCGTGCCGCTCAAGAGGCACCTTGGAGATCATGCCACAGGTTTGTTACAAGTGCAACTCATAGAGCAATATTTCTCAACAGAAAAAGTAAAATTGTTTCCATTGATTACATTTCTTGTGAGTGTACTCTAACCCTGCGGTTCTTAACCTTTTTGCCTGGCGACCCAAAATTCAAAAATATCGGAAGGCTGTGACCCAATCAGTGGCTTAGCTAACATGGGCGCCGGGGCGGATATTGTAGGTGTCACTTCCCCCCCCCCCCTAGAATTCGATAGAAACGGTTAAAATTGTTTGTTTGTTTGTTTGTTCCGCTTTCACGCCGTAACTACTGAACCGATTGCTTTGAAATTTTGCAGACATAAAGATAGAAGTCCTGATTAAATAATAGGGTACTTTTTATCCCGGAAAAAAATGATGTTCCCGAGGGAAAACAAAAATATAGTTTGCTTGATAGATCGATATCAATTGATGATAAATCGATATCGATCGATGATCGATCGATAGATGATAGATCGATGGCGCTGTGTGTCGTTTGAAACGAGAAGTTTTCTTATAGTTGTGCTTTATACCGCAATATAACCGAGTTCCACGCGGGCGAAGCCGCGGGCGGAAAGCTAGTAAAAAATAATTAAGATTCGTGTTTATTTACCGACAGTATGACCATATGTTTTTTTTTACCTTTTATAATTTTTCATTGACTACTAAAGTTCACACCCGGGTGTCACCCCTAGGAGGGTGACACCCGGGGCGGGCCGCCCCCGCCGCCCCCCCCTAGCTACGCCACTGGACCCAATCAAACATTACAAACAAATGAAATGCAGTGATTAACTAACTAATTGGCTCAGGGACCCAAAGAGGGTCTTGACCTCCGAAACGAGAGCACGATATCTGTCCCGATCGTGCGCAGCCTCTTTGGGTCGTCGATGAAGTCGCAGATCTGCCTGGACACTGTCCCCCCAGCGGTACCTGGGTCGCGCGACCGGGCGGCGGCCAGTCGGTCGACTCACGTACGCTCTTTTGACCGCACGATCCTCTCCCATTCGGAGTAGGTGGCCGAACCGGCGAAGTCTGTGTGATTTTGTTACGCCGATGATGTTGGGCTCAGCCACCAGCTCCTGGATCTCTATGTTTTTCCGGATCCTCCACGTGCCGTCGAAATGCAGTGATTGCGGTTTGTTTTTAAAAAAGTGCCGCGGGTCCTGTGACCCATCTCGATATGGCCTGCGACCCGAGGTTAAGAAACGTCGCTCTAACCAATTGATTCCTGACCCACCATAGAATTTAAATTGCTAGCTTCTGTGAATAACTTTCTTTAATTTCAGTGTCTCTGTTAGAATACGACCGGCGTTTCGAAGTGCACGCTCCAGACTTCATTTTCTACGACTACAACACCCCTGACAAACTTCCACCGGAGGCGGCTCTCCACTCCTACGACCTGGTGATAGCCGACCCACCGTTCCTCTCCGAAGAATGCATCACCAAGACCTCGGAGACCATCAAACTTCTTTCAAAAGATAAAATTGTGGTCTGCACCGGTGCTGTCATGAAGGAGCATGTAGAGAAGCTATTGGATTTGAAGTTATGTGAGTTTCAGCCACACCACAGGAATAATCTGGCAAATGAGTTCTGTTGCTACGCTAATTTCGATTTGGATGGCGCGCTTAGGTGATGATTTGCTAATGGAGAAGCTACTACTGCTGACAGTGTCGCCATAGATAAGACTACATGAACATTTTGTTTTTGAGTTATATCTCTTTTACTAAGATCATTAACTGTGACATATAAAGTACCAATTGGTAAGAAATATGTTTTGTTGAAATTATTTTTGTTATTTTTTCTGTTTGAAAACTTTTTTTTTTATCTTTATGTACCACTAGCTTTCCGCCCGCGGCTCCGCCCGCGTGGAACTCGGTTATATTGCGGTATAAAGCACAACTATAAGAAAACTTCTCGTTTCCAACGACACACGGCGCTATCGATCTATTATCTATCGATTGATATCGATCTATCGTCGATCGATATCGATCTATCGTCGATCGATATCGATCTATCAAGCAAACTATATTTTTGTTTTCCCTCGGGAACATCATTTTTTCCGGGATAAAAAGTAGCCTATGTCACTCTCCGTGCCCTAAACTATCTCTACCTAAAAAATCACGTCAATCCATCGCTCCGTTTAGCCGTGAAAGACGGACAAACAAACAAACAAACAAACAAACACACTTTCACATTTATATATTAGTACGGATACTAAACTATGTAAGGACATGTATGTCAAAACATCCTAGCTTAGTACAATCCCCGGCATTTCATTTGGAAAGGCAGTGGGCGAAACTGGCGCAAGTTCACGTATCGCTTTTTCCGTGCTAAAGCCATGCGCGAACTGATCCTCACCACTTTAAATCTTGCCAAGTCAGAGGCCGGAAATTATGGCATTTCAATTTCAATAAGTTAACTTCCTAAGAGCACAAACGCATTTACGTCAAATTGAATACTTGTACAAATGTTGATTTATAATTTACATAGTTATAAGTAACAAATAAAACCAGTGACTATTAAAACACATTGTATTTATTGTTCTCCTTAGTAAATCTCTTACATTATGCTGGTTAACATTTTTATTAAATTCTCTCAATGATCCAAACTATTCGTAACTGGCAACCATATTGGCAGTGACAGCTTTGCAAAAATCTTTTCCCGCGTAAATTTGAACTAAGATCGTGTTGACATGACAGTCTTAGATTTTCGAATACTGTAGACATATCCATAATAGATATAGTAAAAATTTCAACTCAATAATTGCCTTAACACGGGATCGTCGCCGATTAAAACATGCTTCCAACTGCCTAATAGGGTACGCCAATTGCTTACTTATCTGTGTAAATTCATTCTTATCAAAGTATTTTAATTGCTCGGGAATTCCAGACCTTATGTAGTATTAGTTAAGATATATCGCAAGGTTCAGGTCTCGGGATAGTTCGAATACATTGCAAATAGCTTCGAAAAGAATGAATCTACACTTCGAACATCCAAAAATATACGCCAATGAAAAATTACGATTGAATTAATGAATTATTAATAAATCCTAATGGACAAATCTATAGTAGATTACAATAAATTCTGATCTTACATATATTAAAATAAATATCCACTTTTTATTATTATATGATGATTATAATCGGTAATTAGAATTAGTTTAAAATTTTGGTGTTATAATACCTACGTTAACAAACTAAATGATAAATAATACTATGTCTACGAGACACCTTCATAGGTAAATGAAAATATGAGTAAATAAGAATGTGAATACTTAATATAGCTATGAATGTCATATAAAACAAGTACTTCATTCTTAGTCGTATATTGGTCGCGTAAGCTTAGCTTAGGTCTAGTCTACGAAGTGCCTATGCAGCAACTATACAGCTTTGCCGCAAAGGTACTAAATGCTGGCAACTAGGTGTCTCGCGCAAATTAATAAAACATTAAAAAAAGCACAAAACACATTGTAATGGAAAAAATCAAGACAATTAACAGCTAACAGTGCGAAATTTGTACTAAAAAATTAACACATTTTGTAATTAATTGTAAATATTATGATATACAACGTTGTACAGGAAATTTTGTAGGTTAATAATTGTTGTTTTTAAATTTTTATTTCCAGCTGAAAACTAGTTATTGAGTTTATCGCATTCAGACATCCGCAACTAGTTGTTGAATTTGTTTTATAAATAGGTAGTGGTATTAACATTCGCCTTCTACCTACATTTTCACATGAGCTAATGTTTTGTTAAAACTTAGGCCTTTAAAAATGGACTGATAACATAGTGAATCCCATACAACGTTATAAATTATCTAAACTCCATTTATACGTTCTTAGAACGATGAGTTTACATTTTTAAAACGAAACTAATCACTCATTGTGAAATAAATTGACTATTATCACTTCAAGTGAGATTTGCCCGAGATGTTTTAAGAGCACGCGTCTGCACATTTCCCGACCGCCGTGCGTACTCCCGAGTAAGGACCACACAGTCCGAAAAGTCAAGTCAAATTCATTTCATATTAGGGTGACCGCACCAGTAATGGACAATGACTCTCATTTACTACCCACTAAGGAAAAGTCATTTGTTTTACAACAATCAATTTACAACTCTATGGTCTTTAAATTATGAATGAAGTGTCCATCACTGGTGCTTGTCAACTTAAACCGTCCATAACTGGTGCCGTCACCCTAGTTCCTTTTATTTCACCATGACGTGCATTTAACCAAAGGTATGTTTTGAACTTAAACAGTGGTTATTGACTAAATAAGTAAGCGTGACACTGCGTAGAACCCTGTTCGAGTCAGTATTTGCCACTTAAAAAAACCAAAGGCTTTTAGAGAGTTCTACATAGTCACACATGAACCTGGAATCTTATTTGGCCAGATTTTAAGTAGTGGGGTAGAAAAGTTTTGAAAAATGATGCGCGAACTTACCCCCCACTACTTAACACCTTGCCACGTTAGGCGCCGGGACTGTAAGTTACTTTAAAAACTTATAGATCATGTTGCCATCTTATTCTAACAGTTATTTTAAATAATGAACAGAAATTACTAACTCTTACTATAATTTATTGGATCTATCTAAGAAGGCCTTTTTTCTACTCTCGGGGCAGGCGTGAGAGCCTTTATAGGAAACTACATTCTTATTTATTTAGTTTTATATTAACTGATATAATCCTACATCAAGCTACGATATATATTTGGAGTAAAAAAATACACGGAACGGGAACATTTTTTTTAAATCGACTGGGGAAAGTTAGCACTTTATACACCTGATAGAAAGTCAGTACACCGACAACACGAAGTGATTTACAAGCGCGTTGTCGGTCGTTTAACAGAATCGTAAGGTTCTGCGAAATACTAACGCTCGGGATTGACTACCCGTCATTTTCTGAGTCATATAGCCAGACAATGATGATACAGTCTATCTTGATGTGCTGGATATCAAAAACAAAAACAATAATGGAAATATGTCAACTTAGAGATATCCAATAGGCTCCACTAATAGGATCCTCTGCTTATAAATTTTGTACCTGGATGATCCAAAGAGTGTACCCCAGTGGATATCTCACAATTTTGTGTATGTGTTGATTGATTATTGAAAAATCTTATCTATGTTGTTTAATACAATTAATTAGGTTATGATCGGTTTGACGTTAAAGTATTTCTAAAAATAAAACAATGTTTGTTACTTCGGTTATGACATTAATAACATGACTGTAGCTGTAGCAAAAATTGAAACACCTATAGAACAAAACTCAAATCACGTGACAACTCACGATGCTTTGGCGCGCATGCGTAAGGCTTTACAAGGAAAAGCTCAGACGAGCGGTGCCTTCGCGAGTCGCCAAACAATTAAAAACTAAACTGAATAGACGGATCGGTGATTAGGCCACAGTATCCAAATAAATAACAGTATTTAAAGTATCGAAAAGTGATCGCTTATTAATTATAATTACCTATTATTATAAATTAAGAAAATAATGTCAAATGGATAGAAAAGTTCTCGTACTTCCAAACAGGTACAACGATAACTAACAAACTATACAAAATTAAATCGTTCACTATAAAATCAGCATTTGTGCCAATAAATCATAAAAAATACATATATATCACAACCATAGCTACACGCAATAACTATGTATTTAGGGGTCATATAGAATGTATTCGATATAGCACATTCAATACGAGCCATGTGAATTACCTAATACAAAAATACTATTATGTTCATATATATTTATATAATTTATATGATATACGCAAGGCCTTAAATTTCATTTAAATTAACTTGGATTCTACTACGGACATTTAATATTTTTACATACCGTCGAACAATTGATATTAAAAACATTGAAACTCAAACAAAAAACATAGTCTCCGTTGCCTTTATCTGCACCTAAAAATATTAAAATTAATACATAAAGTAAAAAGAAACATAAATTTCAATGTCCGTAGTAAACTCCCACCCTGTTTAATTTTAAACTTATTATTATTCACTTCATTAATTAAAGAACAAATATATACACATAACGAAACTTGTAAATTTATCAATAAAGTATTTAATGAGTTGAACTAAAACTACGTAAACGCTCTCCCGGGCGGCGCCGCGGGCGCGAGCTAGTCTCATTGTAAAATTGCGTCCAACAAACTAGTCGGCGCACGTAGTGGAAAATATCACATTAACAATTACCTTAGTTGCTAGCGAATCGACGTCTTCGTCTCACTTTTTCTTATTCAAGAACTATCTTGTATACTAATTTAGTAGGCCTAATACAGAATTGGGGTTAGGTTTTGCTCGCATCGCATATTTAGCACGAAATTAGTTTTATCGTAGTTTGAAATCTTTCACTACGCGAAAATTGTAGACAGCTCGAATAGGCCATACACACTCAATTGATTCCTCATCTACCATAGAACCTATTTACGGTGAAGGTCATAGTTCAAATGGTTATGTGGTTATGTGGATAGAATCAAATGGTTCGATAGTACGATATATTAAAGGGGCCGTACATTTGAGCAAGATATACTTCATGCTTCCATCCAATTTATAGCTCGCTGACAAAACCCGACTTTAGACCGGTCCCTATTTTTTAAAATCTCTAGTAAGATGAACAGTCGATAGATTTAAGATTGGGACCGGCTACAAATCAAAAGCTTAACCTGACAACGCTGTCCTTGGAAATTTAAAAGGTCCGTTTTTCGCGCGCGGATACGCATTCTTTTGTTTCATCTGTACTAAGCTAAATTTGAAATTTAATATCTACTTACTTATAGACTACTTAACAATAAACCGCCTCCGTATTAGAGGCTGAACGTTTTCGGAACTCGCCGCGTGCAAAAATATACTTCTCGTGTATCGGGTGCTTTATACAAACAAATCGAACGTAACGGAAAATTTTGGTTGTCCTCAAAGTGATATAAAAACGGAATCGTCAATAGCCATGTACTGTGTTAAAATATGTCATTTTAATTAGTCCGTTAGTTAGATTATGGCAAAAAATGAGACACGTGTTTTTTCGTTTATCAAATAATTAAATATCAACAAAGGTATCGATCATCAAACTTCCGGAGTAAGGTCTTGTGACGTCACTCGAAACTTCAGAGCACTGTATCCTCGTCATTTCTTGTTTATCAAATAAAAGAAAAAATACGTGTTCAATATCTTTTGGAAATCTAACTGACGGACTAAATAGTTTTTTTTAGTCATCGACCCAATTGTTTTAGCAGGTGTTCTTCATATCACTCAAACACACAAACACATAGGAAGACTTTTCGCTTAAATTAAATTGCACAAAATATACAGACAAAGTATTGCTATGCCTTAGGAGTCTAAGAACACTAAACGGGAACAATCACAACTTAGAATCAATTTAAGGACAATCCTGGAATGATACGACGCACGGTATCTGTATTATTGCGTAACGCGAACACCGTTTTTATCGCCTATCTCTTTCATTAAAGGTGTGAGAAAAAGAGAGCGAATGAGATATTTGGCCCATATTTCGTTAAAAATTACACATACCTTCATTGATATAGGACCTCCTTTTACCGCTGATACAGTTAAAAATCATTCGTCATACAAAACATACCGTGCGTACGTCATTAACACAAAAATAGTTAAAATCCAAATTCAAACCATCTCACCTTACCTCTAATGGAACTTTAACAACACTGCAAACACGACAAACAAAGCATCACCATCCTTTTCTAACTCACAAGAAATCTCACTGTGGGAGAAAGAGACGGTGAAACAGTGTCCGTGCGCGCGTCTACGGTTTAAATTTGGAGATTGACGTGATAATGGTATTAGAGAAAAGTATAATAGGTAAAAAGGCACCCTTGTGGCTTCGCCGCTGCCGCTTCGCTTCTGCATTTGCATCTAAGACCCGTATTCAAAACTATGGACTATGAAAATACAATTACGACGTAAATTGGTTAATCTAGTGCACCACCTATAATCAATAAACCTGGATTAAGTAATAAATCGACCGAATTAAAATGCACGTAAAACGAAGTTTTTGCAAGATCAGTTTTAAACTCGAAAAATAACCTTTATGAACTCTGGAAGAGAGAAATTTGTAAAAGTTAATTGCCGTTTGTACTAGGCTAAACAAATCTACTCTTGAGGTTGCAATATCACTGTCGTATTAAAGAAACATTGGAATATTTTTAAATTAGAAGCGTCGCGTCAACAGTAGTTATACAGGGTGAATTTTTAATCGTGAATCGTAATCTCGTTTTCAGGTAATATTTTTGATGACTAACACGAATCTCTTATAGGTATCGCAATTAACATGTTTGTTAATTAATTATCTTTAAAAACAGAAAGTTGATCCACACTTGTTATCACCTATGGTCACCCTACTCTAACCACGTGACTAGAAATGCAACGTTTTCCCACATGCAAAGGTTTTTATATCACTGTTAATTAGTATGACACATTTTACAGTTTATCCAATGGGTAGGTACTTAACGTTTAGAAGATTGACTTCTGTTCAGAAAGAAAAGAAAGAAGATATTCAATTCAAGTTTTATTTACACGTATTTAAACAAATAAATGTTCGAAATGTTCGCCCTGGACCTGTAGGCACAGTTCCGCCCGTCCCCTGAGATTATTTAACACAAACATGTCAGCTCTTACTGCTTCAAAAGCACTGATGATTTTTTGACGCAGTTCGACTACTGTTTCCGACGGTATTTCATAGACTCATCGTTTGATTTCTCCCCAAAGATAAAAAATTAAGGGTATCAAATCGGGGGTTCGTGATGGCTATGCAAAAGGCCCATTTCGTCCAATCCACCGCCTAGGGTATTCTCTGTCTAAATAGCCTCGAACTCCGCGGTGGAAATGAGCATTGGCTCCGTCTTGCTGATAATGTAAGTTACTCAAATAAAGCGGTACTTCACTCAACAAATCTGGAATCACATTGGTCAAAAACTCGAGGTAGGTTTGTCCATTTAGGTGTCCTTCGATGAAGTAAGGTCCAATTAATGCATTGTTGAGAATGCCTGTCCACACATTTAGACTAAATCTCACTTGATAGGCATCGTAGCAGCCCTTGTATTCACTTGTGGATTACGTAAAAAAAATAGTCGTATGCTTCTGTACAACCTATCTGGATGGACTCGGGGGCGACCGCGGGCCTGGGCGTGCATTGGAACGGTGTATTGACCAAAATCACTAAGGTTTTGTATCATCCTTATGATCAAATTACGTCTCGGTACTGGAGATACGGGATATCTTTTTTGTCTTGAAAAAGTTCTTGCGTTTGTCCAACTCTGCTGGTCTGAGTGAAGAAAGTCACCATATCAAACTTTTGTATGGTCGTATAAGGACCTAGGCGGCATTTTTTTCATATTTAATGAAATAAAATCTTTAAATTTTCTTTGAAGAGATTCTGATAATGTTTACAATGTTGACATTTACGTTATTGACAAATGCCAAAACACTATCCAGCCAGCTAATCGAAAAGAGTTTGAATATGTTTCACTTTGAACTTCATGACAACTAATCATCGCATGTAGGGTGTCCACGAATTTTAATTAAATAAATACAAAAATATATTTTTTACATAAAACAATCAATTCATTTATTTGAGTTAACTTATGGTGCAATTAACTATTAGTTAAGTAAGGATTTAGAAAAAATGGTCACGATTCACGATTAAAAATTCACCCTGTATACATTTGTACCCTATTTTGCGAGTTACTGGCGACGCTAAACGCAATGTCTGTTAATCCTGTAATGTTCTACAGAAATTCGTGTAATTTTAAATACGGGTCTTTGATGTAAATACTGCCGCGTCTGCTCTGGCTACAGATCTTCGTGTTGATAGCGCCCGCTGCTGCAAACCTGCGGGAGAAAGTTGAGCTATAAGTAACAAAGTGGTTTATTAGTGAGCCAACCACCTTCACTATTTTATTTTGTAATTTGTATTTATAATACGTTGTCATGATCTCATTTAGTTCTCTGAACGATTCTATACGAGCCATAGTTAGTACATCTGATTACTTGAGGTTGTAAAAACAAGTGAGCGTAGTGAACCGTCGAACATTTGATAGAAAAGTAAATATCTCTCTAAACGACTGTTAGTTCAGAGCATTAATTGAGAAGAAGGCTTTATAGAGAGGTGGTTAAAATCCGGCTGAGCGGTTAGACCGTCCTTGGTAGAATACGGCAGGTCACGGTGGCCTAAAACGTGAAGTTTTCATTTGACAGTGGTCATCAGTGGATGGGGTCAGTCCCAGGTGGCGCAGGCGGCGACACAGCAGGCTAGCTGATGGGGCGGTACCAACCTGAGCGATTATTCGAGCGTTTCAGCCGTCTCATTCATTCGGTTAAATTTATATGAATCTGCTGCAGATTTTGATGTTTTTCGACTTTGTCAAGAGTCTAATAGACTTTAATAAATGACTAAACGACTGTATCAGAATATTTTTCCACTTTTACAGAAAAGTGTTAATTTGTAAATGTAAATCCTTGTTCCTAAAAAATAAATAAAAAAATAGATGAATGAGAAAGTTGAAACGCTCGAAAGAAATGTCCACTAGCAAGGTTAGGAGGGTACGAGGCGCGCGCAGGCCGCCACAGCTGATGCAGCAGCACCTGCTAGCGGCGCAGGCGGCGGGCGCACAGCCAGGCCAGCAGCAGCGCCAGCGCCAGGCAGTGCGCCAGCAGCAGCGCCAGCGCGGCGGCGAGGCGCGCGCAGGCGGCCCACAGCGCGCGCGCCGCGGCGAGCTCCGCGCGCGGTCAGCCCGTGCCGCACTTTCCCGACTCGAACACGCCCTGCCGAACCGCCAAATTATCAATATTACATTTTTAACATCATAGCTTTGGCATCTGAACATATTTTTCGAAGTCTAAAAAGTTGAATTAAATAAGTCGAAAATGATACCCGATAAATTTTCCATACTAAAATTGGAAACTACTATCGTATTGAGTCTAAAAGTTGCGTAAAACCAAAGATCAAAAATAAACCGCCGTATGCCTTCATCCTGACATATTTCCCCTGCTTCACTCACATCTATCAATCTAAGCATATAGGCTCATCAATTTTTAATTTGGCATCCGTTCATTATAATGTCGATCTGACCGATATATTTTTTCCAGAGCCTTCAACCCAACAAATCTCTAGTACACGTGCTCACACCTTCGTTTCATTCATTCTCTCCACGTATCTCAACTAACGCAAAATCCGGTCGTTAGATCTAGAGAAGTAAAAAGAATAGCATTCTGTAGATCTAATTCACATAGATTTACTTTACTTAATTTTATCGGGTTTGATGAATCCCCTGCCAACATCGACGGGTCTTCTGGCTGCCACAGCCGGCAGCAGGTTGAGTATAGCTGCTCCAGAGTAACAGCCAAAGGGTGTAAGCCCAGTGCTCACCCGACGAAAGAACAGCGAAAAGCTGACAAGCAGCACACGGCCACCAGCCGTTGCAGGAACGCCTCCAGGGCGCCAGGCCTTCTGGCTGCCACAGCTGGCATCAGGATGAGTATAGCTGCTCCAGAGTAACAGCCAAAGTGTAAGGCCAGTGCTCATCCGGTGAAAGAAAGCAGGAACGCTTCCATGGCGCCAGGCATTCTGGTTGCCACAGCTGGCAGAAGGTTGAGTATAGCTGCTCTAGAAAAACAGCCAAAGTGTGGAAGGCTAGTGCTCACCCGGCGAAAGAACAGCGAGAAGCTGACAAGCAGCACACGGCCACCAGACGTTGCAGGAACGCTTCCAAAGCACCAAACCTTTTGACTGCTACAACTGACAGCTTAGCACGACAGGGCGCGAGTAGAGACGCGCGAGATAGACTGTACCTGTCACTGTCTAGCTAGAGGCGTCAGAGAAAGACAGGTGGACTATCCCTGTCGCCGCACTAAGTCTACTGGGGGGAAAGAATTGTGGGAAGACTACTGCTATTACTCACCCGTCGGAAGAACGGCGAGAAGCTGACAAGTGCATGGGCCGTGAGAGGAGCTGCATGTAACACGCAGCGGCGGTCGGCCGCGCACACGGCCAGCAGCTGCCGCAGGAACGCCTCCAGGGCGCCAGGGCTTCTGGCTACCACTGCTGGCGGCAAGTTGAGTATAGCTGCTCCACAGTAACAGCCAAGTGTGGAAGGCTAGTGCTCATCCGGCGAAAGAACAGCGAGGAGCTGACAAGCACACGATCACCAGCCGTTGCAGGAACGTTTCTAGGGCTTCAGGCTTTCCGACTGCCACAGATGGCGCACCGGGAAAGGGATCACTGTCATATGGGGGGAAAGAAGTGTGGAAGGCTACTCAAGCTGCCGCAGGAACGCCTCCAGGGCGCCGCGCCTTCTGACTGCCACAACTGGCGATGATCGCTGCTCTAGAGCAACAGACCAAGTGTGGAAAGCTACTACTCACCGGGCGAAAGAACGGTGAGACTCTGACGAGGGCTATATGATGGCACGTCACAGCTATAATATTAAAAACTGGCTCTAAAGGTTCGCCACCCCTGCTCCAGAGCAACAGACCAAGTGTTGTAAATAGTAAATACTACTCACCCGTCGGAAGAACGGCGAGAAGCTGACAAGCGCATGGGCCGTGAGTGGCGCTGCATGTAACACGCAGCGGCGGTCGGCCGCGCACACGGCTAGCAGCCGTCGCAGGAACGCTTCTAGGGCTCCGCGGCGGGCCCGCGCCAGGGCTTCGGACTGCCAGAGCTGACGCGCTGGGAAGGGGATTGCTGCCACCTGGGAAAGAAGATACCCGTTTTAGTTCCTCCAAGGGAATGTTCCTTTGGGAGCGTGTAGGAAAGGGCTGTTAAACAAAGAAAATTTTTATAGTCTCCGATCAGAATAATATTAGGCTTTTAACGGCCAATGTTTCACACATTTATAAGTATACCCAAGGCGTCAACGCGAATGGTGAAATCGTTTGTTTTGAGAATATTATGACAAACAGTAGAATGTCTTATTGCAATAACGATTTCCAGGTTTACTATTGGATTTCGGAGAATAATTCAAATTTTGTCCGTTAAAAAGCTAATCTTAAACTGAACGGAGCATAAGTACAAATCAAAGTGAAGGTTCGAGAAACATTTTATTGCCACCTGCCAGGTCCAAGAACATCCCATTTACCCTCAGCTCCTCTAGATCGACGTTCTTTTGGGAGCATGCAGGAAAGCGGTGTTAATACAACAGGGAGTCTTAGATCTTTACTGCAACATCAAGAAAAAAAGGTAAATTTTTCAGTCGTCTACCAGGTACAGGAACACTCTATTACCTTCAACTTCTCTATATCAACCTTACTTTGGGGTCGTGTAGGAAAGCGGTGTAAATGCAACATAGTCCTCAAGTCCTTACTACAATCACAAGTGATGGGTCGTACCTTGGCCCCGTACTGGCGCCGCATGGCCAGGTACAGGTCCCGGAAGCGGCGGTAGCGCCGCAGCAGCGCCCAGCGCTGGCCGCCCAGCCGGATGCGCACCTCGTACTCGTGGTGGGTGGCCGCGCCCGCGCCTCGTGTCACCCAGCCCGGAACTGATACCACTTGGCCTAAAATGATACATACACACATATTCTCACGCCTATATTCCCAAGAGGGGTACGCAGAGCACATGAATTCGAAAATCCAGTGCCATGTTTAGCAATTTGAGGATAACCAGATCAGGCCTCCGTCACTCCATGTACTTGCGCGCTATAATTACCTACCGCCCGGCCGAGCGGTCTCAGTCCGCCGGCGGACTAAATACAGTGCGGTGTTCGCAAGCGAAGCGCACGCACGTTGATAAATTTTAATAGTTCGATTCGTTCGTACGCGTACCTACAATGCCGTGTGGTGTCATTATGTGCTGTAGATGGGTGCAAATCAAGCAACACTTAAATTGAATAACCGGGAATTTAGAAAGGTTAAGAAATTTATAAAAAAATATATAAAAATAAAACAGATGTAACTTTTAAAGATTTTTTTATTTTACCTACACAATGACGTCTATGATTATGTGTCATCTAGATGTGTTGTACAGTCAGCACCAATTTATAAAAATATGTATTTTATAAAAGATACAATTTTAAACTGCCACATAAGTCAGATTCACAGTTCACAGTTTCACAGTATTCACAGTTCTCAATAACATAGACACAAAAAGTTATGTTAATTTAATTTCACCGAAGAGGCAGCCCTGCGATTGCAACGGGATCGCGCGATGCGAAGCAATTACAACTATACGCTTGAGCAATTAGGCACATTTTAGCATGCAGTGGTTGCTGCCGCGACGGAGTTGGCTAGTATAGCAGTAGGTATTGGAAATTTTCGAATTAGTGAAGTATCTGTTACGTAGTAACTATTTAGTAATCTGTGACCAGATGGTTAAAAGTGATATTGCAGTGACAGGTTGCTAGTACATCGCCCACAATACATTAACCCTTTCCCAGAGTCGACTCTTACGACACCCACGGGAAGAAAGGGGGAGGTGCAATCCTAACCCGGCCCCACACGGGGTAAACGAAATTTTAAGGTAAAATAATCCAGCCTAATGGCATCGCACAACTGAGCATAGAATCAACACCCTTGCATTAAATATTCAAGGGGGTAGTCATACAATTTAAACGAGTTCAAAAACGCATTCCAATTTAAGAAACGCGTTTGTGAAAGCATTATAAGGATTTGGACCCTGGATGCCTAAGGCCGGCCACATACATTCGGAATTTTTCCGTTCAGAATACCGAATCGGAAAATCGAACGCAGTCAATCCATACAAATCTATGGACCGCCACATACAGACGGAAGCTTTCCGTTTGAAATTGATTCCGATTCGGGATTCCGTATGATGGTTGAAGTTTATATTCATACTGTTTGTATGTATGTCTGTATGTAACTCTTTATTGTACAAAATAAACATAACAAATAAACTAGCACAGAACAAAATACAAGTACAAAGGCGAACATATCCCTTAAGGGATCTCTTCCCGCTGACCTTCAAGCGATTGACAAAACAATTGAAATTAGAGTAGACACAAAGAAATACTGTTCACGTGTGAGCCACGAAACTGGTGAAATACCAAGTCAAAGGATCCTTTCTCTTAATTTTATTTGCTTTGATGATGCCATTCAAAATGAGCAGACTTAGTTTGAACAAACTGTTGGTAATGAGGGTGAACGGGTCTAGCGCGGTCTTTTAACCGACCGCCCCTACCAAGTTACCCTCTAAACCTACCCTCGTTAATGTTATTTCTTTTTGTATTCGTTCATGTGTGTGTCTGTTTTTTGTATTGTTTTAATTTAATAACTACCTGCAAAATGTTTAAATTCAATTCTTCTTCTTCTAGTTTTAAGTTTCCGGGGTCGCACTGAAAATCAGCGTTGCGGCTTGCCGCAATATTATGCTGAGTGCGGCCCTTTTGGCGCTATTTGGCACGGAAGTGGCATTCCCCTTTTTAAGTTATTATTATTTATTTATTTAGGATAATTTATGTATTTTAGATAAGTTCATTATTATGTCTGTGTCAAATTGTTGTCAATAAATGTCTTTCTTTCTTTCTTTCTTTCTTCTTTCTTTCTTTCAAAATCAAGTTAACAAAATACTGATGTTTAAGGCGCTGCGCAGACGACAGTGTTTTGTGCGATCGAGTCTGTGGAGCAATAAATTGTGTGAATGGCGCGGTGACAGTTTCCAGGAATTTCCATTCAGAGTTTCGTGGAAGATGTCAGCGCGCCATTCAGAGAATTTATTGCTGCGCAGACTCGATCGCACAAAACTCTGTCGTCTGCGCTGCGCCTAAAACAATTTTCCTAGCGGGATTTTTTTTAAAGATAAATAAAACTTACTGAAGTCTATAGGCGGCATAAGACCAGCCGAAATCGTCGTATCCTGGAACAAAATAGTCACGATTAAAATATATAATACACGGAAAATGTCAATGTAATAGAGTAAATAGCCGGTTTACAATGCTGATCGGGGTCGATTCGTTATTAACGACTTTTTCCGAACTCTCTTCACCAATGACGCGGACGTTGCCATGGTTAGGTTAACAAAGCTCGGTTAGCCAATGGCCGATCTAGCGAGTTGCTATGGTTACATTGTAACACAGCTTGTGACCACGGTTTTACTGGAAACTGACGTTGCTATGGTTAACTTATAACAGTCCCGTCTTAAGGTAAAACAAATTTCGCTTATCGAAATGACAGGAACTTAGCTTGAAATTCAACATTATTGCAGTAAAGTTTCGACCTTATTGCATTTTGAATGTTCTAAGAACATTTAACGGAAATGGGTCACAAATTAAAGCTCGTGCCTGTCCTGCTAGGGTAGTTACCACGTCGGGTTCCCCGATGTCGAGATGGTTCCCATTCTGCTCGGGCGCGGCGCGGGCGGCGCGGCGCAGCGGGTCGTCGACCCCGTCCCACGGCTCGGCCGTCTCGTCGTTGGAGGTGGACACGTTGTCTGAGGCCTCCACTTCTGTTTCCGTTTCTTTTAGCCTGCGGGACACGAGTGGGTAAAGTTTTGGGAAAACTCGCAAGTTGTTGGTGCAAATTTTGAAAGAAAGCTATAATATATGTGAATGTATAATAAAAGGAACGAAATAGAAAATTTATTTTAGGATACCTAATCTTTTAAAATAACGGTATCGATTGTGCTCTTGGTCTTTAGTAGATGAATTTCTTATTTGAAAATGGAGAAAATGGAAATGCACGTTTTATAATGGCACAGTTAACTTCGCACTTCAACCAAGGCGAAAACCTGTTTTTCTTAGCAAACTTCTAATCAGAAGGTTTTAAGATTTTGAAGCATCGAATCCAGCCGTTAAGGCCTTGCCGAGTTAGCCGCCGGGTGTTGGTTACCTGTCGGTTAGCGGGTCGGCAGGTCGCGGATCCGGTAGCATATCGCTCTCGGACAGCGTGAGAGAGGGAGTCTCCTGTATGGGAGGGACGGCGCCGCGGCCGTTGGTTGTGCCGTTGTCGAAGAACGAATACTGGAGCGCCATCTCGAGGCGGACGTATTTCTTTTGGAGTTCTTGCAGCACCTGTAGAAATGAGGTATTTGAATAGGGATGTCAACAGGGTAAAATGTATCATTCTAATTAGTCCGTTAGTTAGATTATGGAAAAAATGAGACGTGTTGTTTGGTATGTCAAATAATTAAACATGGACAATGGTATAGATTAAGTATAGATCATCAAACTTCCGGAGTGGGGACTCGTGACATCACGTCTTATTTAAGAGGTATACGCTGAGGTACACACGTCTGAAAACCCCTGCAAAATATTTCCTGAACATTTTCATTATTGACCTTGTGGGAGACAAATGTTTCGTCGCTTTTAAGATCAACGCGCCTTGTGTTATGCCTACTTTATACGACTTTGTGTGTGTGTGTACGCACCGCGATCTGCCGGTTGAGCTCCTCCTTGGAGCAGTCGTTCTCCAGCGAGGATATGACGAGCATCTTTTGGGAAGCGATGCGCGCGCAGAGCCGCTGCATGGCGCGGAGGGCTTCTGCCTCTGAGACGGCGCGCCGCCCTTTGCCTTCCGCTGCAGACAGAGATATTTTTAAGGCTCCGTAGGTACAGCTAAAGCCCTTTAACCACTGTGCCAGCCAGTAAGTTGTTCATGCCAACAAAAACAATTAGACATTAAAATACTCATGTCTTTTAATGAAATTCGCCTTTGCTGGCTCATTTCATAAACTACACTCTTGTATTAATGCATTTTATTATGCCACTTTGTCATTTTTCTCATTTCGATCGTAATAAGGGACACTAACAAAGACAACGCCTTGTGTATCGAGAATTTCTCCTAAAGAATTCGTAGCTCTTTTTCAGAAAATTGGAACCCTAATAGGCAGTGTACTTACAAATCTTTCTGCGGAACTTGGCCCGCTGGTGTCTTTCTTCCGGCGACCGTTCCACTGAGCTGGACGACTGGCCCTCCACTATCCGCGGCTGTAATGAAAGGGCGAAAGCTATCATAAGAATTAGCGAAATTCGGAACAGAAAAGGTAGCTTGAACTTTTTGTCCGCCAAAGACGCCATATCACGTCATCGCAAGTCAGTGCCCGTGACCCCGCGACGTTAAATGGCGCGTCGAAGTTATTGTGAAAGAACTGAAATATAAAACGCTGCAACATTTTTTCTAGGTTTACTTTATTTACAGGTAGTGTAAGTTATTTTATACGTAACTTAAATAAAATAATACAGCACCATTCGAAAAAAAAAAGCATTTTCTAAGAGCCGACTCACGTCTTTGGCGTTAGGAGCACAGCGTTTCACTTCGCGCCTTGGCGGTTAAAAGGTTAAACACACAAGGATTTTTGAAAGTTTTCGTTACCTCTTCGCGCCTAAACGGCGGGATCAATTTTGATGAAACTTGTTATGTGTTATATATATGAAGCTGACACTCTGGATGAACACAGACTACTTTCAATCCCGAAAAATACTCATCCCGCGGCATTGTGATAGAACAACGCAGAAAGAGTGGCAAGCAACAGCTAGTGTGCTTTTTTTGTACAAAAAAGTGTTGGTTTTGACGCTTTATACCAAAAAGGAACAAATGTCACGTTGGCAAAATGTTAGATACGCAAATAGCCAGATTAGTAGAATGTCAGATTTGATTTCACATTGACCAAATATTAAGACTTCTTCTTGGCACTATAGTCGAGTAGCAAATCGTAAGTCTTCAAATAACGAAATGAAAATGAACCCACCGCCACTCATAGGTATTTTCCTAATACGTAATTGGCGGGGGTCGCGGGGGTCTCACGCTCTGGACCCTACTTTTCCGAGCTATCGTATCTGTGAGTCGTGTCTTCGTATGTAGATTGATCTCTATACCTCTCTTTTGTGGTATTGTCGTCAGCAGTGCCGTAACTAGGGGTCCGAGCGGTGCCCAAGCACAGGGCGCAGAAACGACCAGACAAGTACCTTCAAGGGCGCAGTTTTGAAAGCTCACACGGGCGCGTAAAAGGTTAATAACGACACTGGTCGTCGGTACAGTCCCTGGTTAGTCCTATCTCACCTTGTGATAGTCCTCCGTGCTGGACATATCGTCGCTGTCGTCCGGCGCCGGGCCGAGCCGGAAGCTGGGCGTGGGGGCTTCGCTGGGCAGCGCCGACACCTCCGAGGGGGTCGCCGGGGTCGCGGGGGTCGCAGGGGGCGGGGACGAGCTAGCTGTGTGGAACGTCTCGTCCGTCGGCAGGCTCGAGTTGGGGGACGCTAGCGGGTCCAGGCTCAAGCTTAGGCTGAAAATGAAGATAAGTATGTTATTTTTTGCACTGTGTAAAATTGCACAGGATACACAATTTCTCTGAAAATGGACTTTAACCAGTCAGGCAGTGCCTAGCGCTTGTTCTTAAAACACTGCTGCAACAGCTGGCTGCAATCCAGCTGGAGCAACAATATTTAATCTTACATACATATACATACATGACCGTCACGCCTTTTATCCTGTGGGGTAGGCAGATTTAATCTTCTGCACTATTAAACCATAGAGACGAACATAAGAGACAATAGAAGAGGCAGAGGACGGGTGCCAACTACTTACAAGCAAACTGTCAAAAATGACACTTTGACCATTGGTGTGACTCCAGATCTGACGCACAAGAGTCCAAAATGGCGTACACTTATCTACCCTGGTCAGCAAAGGACACATTTTCATAAGAGAGTATTAGGACTTGAGCCCTTTACTTTTAGGACGGTAGACAATGATGTCTTTGATGTCCTTGAGGATAAAATATGAAGATGCCTGTGGACGAAGATACCTGATCCTCTTGTTCCGGAACAGCTCCCGCTCATCAGCAGACAGCGGCTCTAGATCCTCGCGCGGCGCGCGGCGCAGCACCAGCTCCGACTTGCTGCGCTTCACACCCTCGCGGGAGACACGTCACCGCTGTCTCCAACTGGAAGGTACCTAATCCTCTTGTTCCGGAACAGCTCGCGCTCGTCCGCCGACAGCGGCTCCAGGTCCTCGCGTGGGGATCGCCGCAGCACCAGCTCCGACTTGCTGCGCTTCACACCCTCGCGGGAGACACGTCACCGCTGTCTCCAACTGGAAGGTACCTGATCCTCTTGTTCCGGAACAGCTCCCGCTCATCAGCCGATAGCGGCTCCAGGTCCTCGCGCGGCGAGCGGCGCAGCACCAGCTCCGACTTGCTGCGCTTCACACCCTCGCCGGGAGACACTTCATCGCTGTCACCATCTGGAATGATACTTGAGTCAGTAAGGTTTTATCGAAGGTTAGGTTTTATAAAACAGATGTACAGAGATATCTCGGAATGGTTGGGACCAGTCCAAGCGCGGTTACCATCTGCTTGAGACGTGCGTTTGTGGACGATTCTGCAACCTTTTCGAGAAACTACTGGAACTGGAACATTATATATTTTAAATCGCGCGGATCTCTGATGTGCGATCTCGTGTCGGGACTGCATTCCTGCTGCCTTGCCTCCACTTCTCATTCCCAAGTGCTCTCACCAGGCCGTGAAACTATAGTCACGTTGTGCAGCCCTGTGTCGCACTGTGTCCAACCTGGTCGTGACGCTACTGACACATTCGGCTCTGTAGCTCGCCTTTCAGCTGCACTAGACGAGCGTCACTGCGTAGCGCTGTGTCACGCTGTATCATGCTGTGTTGCGCTGTGTCGCGCCGTGTCAGAATGTGTCGCACCTGGTGGCGGCGGGCCGGCGGTGGCGCCGAGCGCGTGCCGCAGCCCGAGGTCCTGCGTGGCCAGCAGCGCCAGCTCAGCCTGGAGCCGCTCCACTTTGACGCGATGCGACGCGACTGACGCCACCCGGCTCTGAAGCTCGCCTTCCAACTCCACTAGCTCCTTTTTCTATTAAAAAAGCGCCGGATTGTGATGTCGTGTTTAAGCGCAATACACACTGCACCCGCCTGGCTGCAGACAACACTCGGCGACACGACCTGTTTGAAATTAATCCCAATAATAAAAACTTCCGACATAATGTCGTCGGTCCGGCGGGCTCAGTGTGTATTGCGCTTTAGAATCTTTAGATTAAGAGGAAATATGCCGGTCGAAGGAATTGAAAAATAGGTATTTGCTAAATCTATTCCTGTCGCGCCGTGACCTGCCCAGACGACGTCGAGTGCGATAAGAACAACTACAGCTCGGACCGAAAATACCTATGAAAATTATTCAAAAACAACGTTTCGTAGTCCCCTGATTTCTTCTCCAAAACTTAACCGATTAAATATGTTTTTTCATTATATGTTTAAAAAATGTCATAGCTGTGTTTCTATGTTCTTATATTTTGATATGATTGTGTTAAAATTGGTTTCTAGAGGTTTAAACACAACGGAAAAAACTTACCAATTTTTCATGTTTTTGAAGGTTAATATCTCCTTTAATAATTCAATAAAGAAAAAAAGGAAAACATAGGAACATGCTAATATATCGTTAGATTGTTGATGTAAAAAATCATTGTTCTACGGGTAATATCCAGCGAGGAATCAGGGGACTACGTTTCCATACAAAATATGACCGCTCCATTTCCTCTTAACACCCCACCATTTCTTCAAATGTCGTAAGAGGCGACTAAGGTATGGTTCCCGGCAAGTTAGGTGGCTCGAATTTGGAAAAAGTGAGTAAATACATGTATTGTATACGTACAATTAAATGTAATGCAATTTGCAGTGTAACATATTTTTATTAAAATTGTCATGACAATGTCAAGAATAACAAACTAAGTCAAGGTAACGGACCATAGATATATGACACCTCCGCGGCAAATCTGAAGAATAGGATCCTGGGATTCGGTCATCAATCCAGCCCTGCGATGGTGGTGCTCAGCATCTGATCAAGGTGCCGTTTACAGAGCTCGCCTGCGTCAGTCTTTATTTCATAATGCAGTCTCCCCAGAACCCTAGTTACGGTTCCAAATTCCCATTTCACTTGTTTGTCTACGTAACTTCGAATTTGG
>BHDV01004900.1:34791-72368 GCA_005406045.1 Adoxophyes honmai
TTAAAAATGCGTGAAAGTACCATGAGTCATGGTCCATGACTAAACAGATGAATCTTTCCTTTAAATAAAAATTATACATATGGGCGCCAAAATCTTCCAAAGCAGACCACACGACTTTATAGACCAAACCAAACTGGTCAACTTCTTTTAACATACTACAATTCATTATAACAACTAGGTTAACAGCTCTGAGAACTTTTCACAACTATAAAGCAGCTGCAGACGCGAGAGTTAATTATTTTTTACGATAAAAAGATTCATTGTGCCAAGGAACATTAAGCATGTAAACAAAGCAATAGGTTATGTCATAATCGGGAGATTAGAGCATGTTTACACCGCAACGCGTCGGATACATTGTTGTTGTTACGGCATCACACTGGGGAGCCACACGGTTGAATAATTCTAGAAAAAGCAGAACAAACGACTCGCTTCGTTAAACAGGGATATTTGTAAAACATTAACAACAACATTTGTTTTATGACTTTACATGTGGGCTGCTAGACGTGTACGGGCTCCAAAACAATCTCGGCATGTCTTTATTGCAATATACACTTTCAAAATCTAAATTTTACATTTCACAGTTTAGTTATAATGTCATAATTAAACCGTAAAATTGTAGCTTATACAAACGTCATCAGCTGTCAAAAACTGTTCTAAAATGCGGTGGCCGAGTTTCGTTAATCGGTTGGTAATACAGTTTCCAACTCTGCGGACTTCGGTGCCCAGGCATAACATCTGGAGTCTGGAGAGATCTCTCTATTCCAATAGTCTTCCCCACAGCCTTTCTCAGACGGAGCTACTCAAAAGTGACGAAACTATCTAATAATTACAATCAAAAGCACGGAAATTCGGGTTACCACCAGCACGCCGCGTCTCTCGTGATTAGTTTAGTAACTAGATCGTGACTAGTCGCTTCGTGTTCGTACTTCATCGTCAATGACGGCGACGCTCAAGCAACTCTTTTGAGTCCCCACCGCACCGGTTGATGCCGGTGGCCGCCACACGCTACAATCGTTGCAGCTCGCTTCTCGCGGCCCGGACCGGCCATTAAACGGCTGTCTGAACTAAACAAGTGAGTGTCGCGCGCTTGAACTATAGGTAAACCACAACAGGTTGTGTACAGTTTGTAACATAGAGGATAGAACCTATAGAGAAACAATGTTCGCAACCCCGGTCCGCAAATGTTTGTTTATTTCAATATACTAACGTGTAGTGTCATTGTCACAGAAACTGTATGGAGCCAACAACAGATCTGCGTGCAACTCCTCATATTTCTAGATGTAAATTAATATACTTGCGTAATGACGTACTGTTCCATTCGTTGGTGTGGTAAAAAAGGCAAAAATTCAAATTTGAAAACAGACGGTGTTACATTTAACCGGTAATTAACAGTAAACATGCATTTTTCAATTTATATTCATTTTAGTGCAGCTCAAGTTAACTGGTCATTCAAAATGACACATAATTATGCATCTCACTTTCACCTAGGTGTCATCCCATTACTTCATCTCATTCTGTCAATACACAGTGTAACTAGAGTTGCGCTGTTAATAATCAAATGATGTATCGATATTTATAAGTATTTCGTATTTTACGGTGCCGAATTAAATAAATGTTAACATAACATAAAATCACGCCTTTGTTCCCAAATGGGGTAGGCAAAACACACGAAACGTGAAATAGACATATCCATGATTATGACTATTTCATGCTTCGCAGCCACTTTTAGCATCATTTTGGGCCAATCAATCAATCAAATCAATTTTCGAGGTTCGTGTTGAGGGGCCGAAGTCTTCCACTGCTAACAATTACAGTCCAGTGTCCCCGCGGGTTTTATTTAGAAAAAAACTGATTTTTTGTATTTTTCAATAACAATCATTTTTGTAAAGTTTTGATTGTATTCACTTAAATTAAATTAGCTGTGATCCGCTGTGATTGAAAGTAGGTTTATTTTAGATTCATTTAACGAAACAGTTCACTGTTTACAGTAGGTAACCTTGATAAAAAAATTCGTATTTTTTAATTTTTTGACAGTTTTATTTTATTATCTCGGTCCAGATTAGCATTTTTTTTTTCAATAAACCAAAAGATGACTGCATTGGTAAGGAATTAAATTTGTTGGTGAATTTTATAATCTTTTAATTTTAAAAGTGGTTTACATTTCATTTATAATTGTACAAGAGCGATATTAATATTGAACGATGAGTGCGAAGACAGAGAGGTGAGCTTGTTTTAAAAATTGCGTTCCAGGACAATTAGTAAAAAATTACTATTATCGATATCGATATTATCGATACATTTGTAAACTTGCCCAACTCTAGTGTGGCGCGCGATCTTGGGCCGGCCAATAAGAGCACAGCGAGGTCTTCAATTGTTTTGCGGAATAATTTCCGAACAACCAAGATGACATTAGTACTCTATAGGTTATATCCTCAATGGTTTGTAATGAGCGACGCAAAAAATCCAAATAAATAAAATAAAATAAAATAAAATACAAAACAAAAACAATTACTTTAAATTGAGAACTATTTATACCGTATTGTGACAGTCATGTCAATCATAAGTGGACAGGAATAATCAAACTTGAAAGATAGGCAAATAATGAGTATGCAAACCATACGACATATTTCAAATTTTTAAAGTAGAATGTCTATTTGTACACGTTACTCACACATACATGACATACAACAGGTGACTTCGCTAAGTTTTTCACCTATACTTTTATAGCTGCGTGTAGCTTCTCGTGGCGATTGTGGCTGTGGCCGGTGGCCCGTGTGCGGCGACACTTATTGATTTCCGTTTGTAAGAAGTTCTTTTTGAGTAGGTCCACGTGCGGAAGGTTTACTAGCGAGCACTCACATGTCGGTCGACGGTGGCGCGGATGGTGGCGGCGGCGGACGGCTCGCACTGCTGCAGCAGGTGCATCAGGCTCTCGGTGGACGTCTCCGAGTCGGGCGAGTTCGGCGAGCCGGGGCTCGGCAACTGGGAGATCAGGTGATACGTATAGATTGACTATGCAACATTTTGTATGCTCTGCCTACGCCATTTGGCAAGACGTAATGCTGTGTATATTAAGGCATCGTTCGCTTATCATACTTTTATAGTACTTATAGTCCGACAACCGTATGGGCGACGGTTCCTAGGAGTGAGAGGCGGTGGCGGGAGCGAGATAGCGAGTCACATCGCCGCACAGTACTTCCCCCGCCGCCTGCAGTCGCTGCTGACGTCTGTAATACCTCGCCCTCGCCACCCCACCTCATTTCCAGAGACAGTCGCGCGAGTTGTCGGATCATAATGTCACTTTCAGTAAATTTTGATGGCAATTTAATAGAAACCTGAAATCGTGTGTTTTAAAAAGTAATGCGACGATCGCTTATATTTTAAATAAGTAAAAAATACTCGACAAGCGTGTAACATTCACATTTACATGCATAACAATAAAAAGCTGTCTAAATTAGGAGCAAAATCTAATTTCTACATACACAAGATATGCCATCAATCAGAGGTATAGTCCAATGAATGACGATTTACTTTCGGTTGTAGTGTCGTGGAGTAGAAGGCAAGGAGAAACCTCACCATAGTTCGTTTAGAAAAGAAATATCGCCTGAATCCCAATCGGTATATGCCTAAAAGACAAGCTAAACACGTTCAAAACTTCAGCTTTTGAATCTTTAAATGAAAATAAAATGATAATTAAAATCAAATTTAGGATGGTCAAAAATTTACCATGAATATTAACCAGTGGTCGAGTAAACGTGTCTGAAAACCTCTGTGATGTTTCTTCCCGAAATTTTAATTTCATGTTTTCGAAAATCTTAAAATATGCCCAGTGTTTTGTACCAGTACTCAACCTCGTAGCATCGCAATGTCGAACGTTTGCAGGTGCATACGGGACATAAAGTAGATTTAACATAGGGCGCAATGACCTGAAAAGGGATTAAACATTTGTCTCCCACAAGATCAACAATCAAGGTTGTCAGACGCATATACCCAACTATTGGTTAAACTATTTACGGAGAGTTTCCGACCAAGTAGATAAATTACTATACACAGACATGTCTTTTTATTGAAATACACAGTCTAAAAATGAAAATCGTTACACTATACAATTCAATCATGAAAGTAAATGATTTTTTCATACCAAAATTGTAAAATGTAAAGATTTCGATTTATAAAGTGTATGTTTAAATAAAAAGACACGTCAAGATTGTTTACATTGATTTAACTACCTAAACCGACAACGTATAGTCCCGGGACAGTAAGCCCTACGTATACGGTTTCTCCTCACACACCCCTCCTTACCTCGAGGCAGCCCCTGGCGCGCAGTTCTTCGACCCCGGCCCGCAGCGCCGCGTCCATCTCGGCTTGCTTGCCGTCCACGCGCGCGCGCAGCGCAGCCACGTGCGCCTCCTCGGTATCCGCCTACGCGCAAATCATAGTAAATAGGGGGAGCTCCGAATAGTTTGAAAAAAAAAAACCTATTTCAATTCGGCGGGTAGTGGGAGTCATATTTGGTTGCGCTGTGTGTTGTGTTTAGAAAACATCTATTTATTTCCGTGGATGTTTTTTCGTGTTTTAGGCGACAGGCTAGCAACCTATCACTATTATACCTACCTGTCACTTACACACAAAAAAATATGCCCGAAGTGGCCACATAACCTGAAATAGTCGTGACTATGTATTTAGCGTTTCCTGTGCTCTGCCCATTCCATTCGAGAATAAGGCGTGATTTGTGTATGTAAACAAGGTATTAAAATGATCTAAATACGCCCCTTTTAGGCGACCAATCCATCAGAACTGTTGGCAAGATATAGCTATGCTACTGCGTGAACATAATCCAAGAATTGAAAAGTTGCGACACACCAGACTAGTTGAATCAGCCATAGCACGCGGAATAGACTTTACCTGTCACTGTCTAACTAGAGACGTCAGAAAGTGGCAGGTAATCTATTCCGCGCGCGACACGACTAATGTATCGCCGTGATAAGCTCACAAATGGATTCTGATGGATACATAGCCTAGAAAGGTTTTATGTAAATATTTTTAAAACACTTGATTGAATATATGGCGGCGGATATTAGAATCGACTGTAAAATTCCCTAAGATATATTTTACTGACCATTAAAGGTGTTATCAGGGGTGGATATTTTATCTTGATGTCAGCACTAATCAAAACTTGAAACACATTGTTTATAATTTGAGTTCATTAAAAATTCTTCAAACAAACATGCCAATTAAATCATTCTAGACAGTAAAAGTTTTAGTTGAAATCTGTACAAATTCCACTCGCACTTCACAAACAATTCGGAACTCCACGAAAAAAAAAAGAAAGTACAAAAATAGCGTAAATCTAAAAAATTATCTCTAATACAGTGAAATAATAAATAGCAACACGTCTATCAGGCCGCGCATGCGCGCTAACTAGTGAAGAATATAAAAAAAACATCGCATTGTTCGCGATAAAAATTAGCAATTAACACTACCGCTGGTTCTCGAATGGAGACGGTTGGATGCCGGGTGAATTGGTAATCGTTAAATTAAACAAAACATTGACTAAAAATGTATGATATTTAAGACGTAACTGTACTTAATCACGTTATTTTTTATGGTTTAAATTCCCTCGACGTTTCGGGCGCGTTACAGCGGTAGTGGTTACGAGTAAGAGAGTAGAGTAGTTGAGTCTACTCGTGACCATGGCCGCTGTAACGCACCCGAAACGTCAAGGCAATTATAACCATAATTAAAAATGAAAATTCCGTGATTAACTATTATGGTACGAATAAAACGCGTTTTAATCGGCCGGTGCTTCGTGCGCAGTCTTTCGTATAATTTCAAATATTACAACCGATCCCGTCATGCCACCGTGCCATGCGTTTGGAGATTTACCCAATTAGTATAATTATTTCGAGAACCAATGGTAGCGCTACAAAACAGATTGCACCAAATACAGACATCGATTACACACGTGATGCAACCCGCAACTTGCTTTCCCAGCCTCGTATTTTACCGCATTCGGCGTTCTTAAAACAACCCTAAGTCAAATCGGACAGAGTTGAATTTCAGCAGCATGAAAATAAGTGGAACGAGCTTGGGAAGGTGATCAGTCGACGGTATGTGTTAGGTATCTAGACTAGTCCAATTCAGTTTCTTGTTGAGAGTTCACTGACACTGTTATTTAATGTGCGTGATATTTATACGCACTCTTGTTAGTTATTGATATCACTGCTGATTTATATTCCTGTAAAAAAATACATACAACGGCTAAAATGGCATATCGATTTCAGTGTGACTAATGATATGGTGAATGAAAATTATTCTTCCCCTGCAGATCGCCAATGAATGACCTAAACCAGTGCTTGCCAAACTTTGTGTCGCCAGACCCTGAAATTTCACACTTTGTGACACTCTAATACTTTTACCCAAGCTTGTTCCACTAGATAAAATAAAACACTTATCCATTATAATCGGGAAATGTTGCGATCCAGTATGCGTCGAAAGTTCGATGCCGTAGTTTGTGCAACGCTGAATTAAATATAAGCATGCATGAGTTTGAGACGTAAAAGTAGGCGCTTCCTTATATTAGCCACGTAAATAGATACGTAGATGTAGAGTAATTCAAAAATTATCTGTGAAGTAGATGCACAAGTAAGCGTCTACTTTTTCGTCAGCTATACAAATCAATAGCTAGTAGAATACGCACCCTGAAATCATTGGTTCTGCTCCACGTTAATTTGAAGATCTGATATTTAGTCGAAATTGACACCCAGGCTCAAACTTTTATTACCAAGTGTAAAACTCTAGTCCTTGTTGGTTCATGAGGTATACTCGTTATACATCGACTTAGTAATAGAGCCTACCCACATAATAACATTACTCTGTAGATCCTTTTGTCTTGCCACATTCGATTTGAAGGATTTTTAGTCGAGATCCACGCCCCGCTCTATTTTTACAAGTACATACAATTAGCTGGTGACGTCAAAAAAGTCCTTATTTGTAGACAACGTGGATGAACACTGATGATTTACCTTGAAGTACCTGATAATTAGTCGAAAATGACACCCCATGCAACACTTTAGTATGATCTGTGTACTCACCGCCCTGGTATGCGTGTCAGCAAGTGCCTTCAGACGGTCTGCGCGCGCGGTTAGCTCGCGCCGGCGCGTGCGTAGCGCTCGGCGGCGATGCGTCCAGCCGCGCTCTAGGGCTCGCCAGTCGCCGGATAAGCGGCGGCAGGCCGCGGCGTACTCGCGCTCCATTGCCTCCCGCTCCTAATGGAGAAAGGGAGAGATCGCATTGAACTGTTGTGAAGCTGCTAGTCACTGTATTTAAATTTTGTTGCAGGTGTAAGCGACATTTTTAATGATTTTGCGAATATTTTTGTAACCTGAGTGAGTATGTTGAGTGAATGTGATGGATAGCGTGGTAGATGATTTTATTGTAACATCATTGAAAGTTACAGTTAGTTTCAGTTCAATTTCTTTCAAATAAATAGGTACATTACTGAACAGTACCTATAAAGGAAAAAAATCTCATTTATGGGAATTCCAATAAATCGTGCAGTCTCGTTTACGAATGTCTGCTGTAATGACATGTGTACGCATTAAAAGGAAGGACAAATGACGCATAAAATCAAAGTTCCGTGATCGTTTCACGAGTTCCATTTTTTATACTGAGCCATAAAACTTCTTTCCCTATCTTCGCACGAAAGACCCCGCATTATCCCTTGTACAGTCAGCGTCAAAAGTAACTGACAATTTTAGTACTGAGTTACGTCAAATTCTATACTAAAATTATCACTTTCTTTTGACGCTGACCCTACTATGTCCGTGGCATTCAACTCTTCCACTTACAAATCTTTGAGTAGATTGTAATACCTCGTCTAGCTTCTTCTGCGCCTGCAACAGTTCCTCCCGTTCACGGTGCCAGCGACGTTGCCGCTCTTCCTGCTGCAGGATGAACTGTTGTCTCTCTCGCTCCAGCTCCGCGCGTTGCGCTTCTATCCGCTCGCAACGGATCTCGCCTTCAAGATCACTGAGGAGCAAACAAAACAATAAGCCTAGTAGTATTAAGAGTTGGGATTGGCCTTAGATACTGTTTAGTATACCGATTCCTTTAATTAAATTGATTGTAACTTTAAAAACAGTATAAATTAGATTTATGTTATTTGTTAAAGGCAGATTTCTATACAGAGAAGTGATTTTTAAAGTCACGATAAACTTATATAAAGCAATTTATGTCGGAGTTCCACAGGGAAGTATTCTAGGATCGACACAGTTTCTTCGATATTAAAACACAGTCATAAACAAAACATCACTTAATACGTCACTTACGATAATGTTGTGTTTAGATTCTCAGTGCTCGCTGCAAGATCAGTCGTAGACCAGGAGAGGAGGGACAAGCGGGAGAGATTCATGACAGAGGCGTTGCCCTCCTGTCGCAGCTTTGCCGCTTCCGCCGGGTCGTTGTAGCGGAACATATTGGTACGGCCCAGAAGGAGAATGCAACCTGAGAAGAAAAATAACAGATTAGTTTTGTAGTTATTAAAAAAAGTTGCTATGATACAACAAAGCAAACAAAAGTACGATAGTATATGTCTAACCATAAACGTTCGTTGGTATTCCAATATCTTCTATATTTTTGGTGAAACAAATCTACTCACTATATTGAAATAAGCTCATGTTTCGTGAGCCATCATCTGGAGCGGACTGATGGCGAAAATGTGGGTAGTTGTGAAACGTTGTCAGTTGTGTCTAGCAGTCGCGCTGAAAGAGCAGCAGCGTGCAGTGCGCGTCTACTTAAGTACCGTCGTGACGCGTTGCTCCACGTCACGAAATGACCCGAAACATCTTGAGAAAATCTCAATATAAAGAGTAGATCCATTTTATTTCACTATGGGTGAGTCTCACATAGTTTTATGTTTAAAACTTTCTATATTTCAATTATTTCTGGAATGATTTTTGATCGAACAGTTTTTTTTATACAACCACAGTTTGGCTCACTAGATATAAAAAAAGACAAATAATGTATGGGTAAACCGTCGATAGATCAAATATTGAGACGCGCCTTAAGTCCCTTTCATCGCTTCTACCCACCCTGGCTGAGCTTAGCAGCCTTGTCGAGCAGCACGGTGTTGAGCCAGCAGTGCGCCTGCGCCGCGGGGTGCAGCGTGGCCACGCCCTCGCGCAGCGTGATGCGGCAGTGGAGGGGGAGCACGCCCGCCCCGGATAGGACGATGTCCGGGGTGGGAGTGTGCTCTTCGGTGCCTATCAATGTTTCGCCTTCCTGCGGGGGCGGAGAGAGTTAATAATGTTATCAACTGTTTGACAACACAAACATGCATGTACGCACACACGCACGCATGCAAAAATACACACACACACACACAGAGAGAGAGAGAGATAAAGAGATGGAGTTGGATATCTCCATCCAGAGACAGATAATTTAAAAAGTATTCATAAAATGGTTAAGAGAAAGGTTTTTACAGTGTAAGAGTTTTTAGAATCTGGTAATAACTAGAAAATCAATTGATATCGCCTGGAAATTTGACACATAAAATTATTGAATTATCGTATTTGTACTAGTATTCTTATGTAATTTTAACTTCACATTTATATCATGAACAGCAACTTTCATTTTCCTGATTATTTCAACAAAGAGTTATAAAGTCTTATTGCAATAATAATTTCCATTTTTTCCTATGGATTCCTGAGAAAAATTTAAATTTTGTCCGTCAGAAGCAATCTTAAAGAAACCGAGTACCTATACTAATACCAATGTAATACTATCAAATCGTCAGCAAGTCCTAATCAACTCCAAAACAACTCACCTTCAGATGGTACAGCGTGACTCCAGTAGACAGCAGGTTGTCATCTATCCCGACCAGATGCGGCATATCCGAGTCCAAGACAACACCGAGCCCACTCTTGCGGAGCCCTAAGGCCTTCTGTTCTTGCAAGATCTGCTGGGTCTCGCGCCACTTCTCTGTCCATTTCTCCGTGAGCACCTTCTCTTGGGCTTCTTTGCGTTGGAGGGTGGCGAGCACGGCTGGTTCCGCTTCGATCGGGTCCTGGGGGAAAATTATTTTTATTTTTTATTAGTTTTTGCCCGCGGCTTCGCTCGCGATAAATTCGGGGTAATAGAAGAGATCTCTGAATTATTTTAATGCGCTGCTGTAGACGATATTATGTTTTACTGTTTGGGGATAGAATGAAATTATTCTGCGCAGTGGACGAAAATGCTACATAGAAAACATTGAAAATTGCGGAATGCTTCATAAAAACTTCTACCCCTCATTTTAGAACATTGGGGGAAGAAAGTATACTATATAACTCTACATCCCTTTAACTATCTCTAATTATTATGTCGTAACATCAGAAATTATTATATCAGGGGAAATTGTTATGTCATAAAAATTTACAGCTGATAAAACCAGCGATATTCGAGTCGGACTCATGTGCGAAAAGTTCCGTACCATTCTCTATACAAAAATAAAATTGAATTGAATTTGATTATCGTGTGTTATGGTCAATTTTTTAATCGCAAATACTAAATAAGTCGTGCTCTCTAAACCATCAAACATCGAAGTCTCAGTAATATGTCCCCGTTTCCACCTTTTAACCAACCCTAAGAAATAAACCATTAATTATAGGCAGAGCCAATAGTTACTGTAGTGTGCGTGATCTGCCGTCGCAGCTTGTCGATCTCCTCGCGCAGCTCCCGGATAAGCTTGACGTTGGGATCCTCGTTGATGGTCGGTTTGTTGATGATGTTCTTCGCACGGTTCGCGTACCGCAGCGTGGATAACGTCTCGCCGTAGTTACAGTCCGCGGGGGATATCTGTGGATACATACATATGATTAAGACAATGTTCGTGAAGGGGTTGAGCATAATAGTAATAGGGTATTACCTGGAAACGTGAAATTGGCATTGCTTTTTCTACGTACGCATAGAAGTCGGTCTATTCAGCGATTTGACAAATAAACTCGCTTCAATAATTTACTTCCGTAACTGTGTTTATGTTGTATCTGACAATATAATTAAAACTAAATCGAAATCTTACATCTACTTACTTACTTACTACTTACTATACTTACTATCTTATACAGGATGGCCGCGAAATTTAGCGTAAATATTTTAACTAGTGATCGGGTTTACGTACCTGAAAACCCATGTAAAACATTTCTTGAAAATTTTCATTATTGACCTTGTGGGAGACAAATGCTTCATCGCTTTTCAGGTCAATGCACTCAATGCACGCTATGTTATGCCAACTTTTAGCCGCTGTTTAGCCGGCGCGCATCTTGATCCGCGATTGTAATTCCTGTTTGACATTGCGATGTGGATTGAGCAATGTTTCAGATTTTTGTTTTTTTTACATAATGATTTTGTTTTTGGAATAAAATCGACCACTGGTTAAATTATTTCCGGTAAATTCCCGGGAATCCTGTATTAGTAGAGACAGTAACTCACCGCAGCTATCATGATGGTCTTAGAGTTGCCCCCGAGCGAGTCCTTGAGCAGCCAGGTCAGCACGGAGTCGCGGTACGGGATGAACACCTTCTTGCCGCCCTTCTGCCCGCGGCCTGGGGACACCGGTCATTTGTATACAGTGTACCACAAATATAAGTTACATCGGTAATCTTCGGTCGCGCCGACGAGAAAAACCGAATGAAATCGATTGTGTGACCAATTCAGTAAAAAAACGTATAAATTTAAGCATAAGGTAGAATACGCAACAACATATGAAATCTTTCTTCTAACTAATACTTCTAAACTACTGCTCAAATTTATGACACGTGGACATATGGAAATGTAAAAAAAAAATGTCATAAACTTATTTTTACGTACATATAAAGATGTCACCTCTTGATTTTGGCGAATGCCACACCAGCTTCACTTACGCGTATAGAGCGCAGACCGTTCAGTCGCGCGCACGAGCAGTGATCAGTGATTAGTAACTTGGTGATCGCGGAGTGATAGCGGGGCTGGTGTGGCATTCGCTGGAGCCAGGGATGGCGAACCAATGACACGTGTGCCAACCTTGGCACGCAACAAAACAGTTCAATCACGTCGAATGATATAGATGAATATATCTAGACTAATCCTTGTACTTTTTCATTTTTAAGAAATAGTGTAATTTAATACCATCTCGTTTTTTTTTTGTTTGATAATAAGGAAAAAGGGGAGGCTTTTGCCCAGCAGTGGGACACTATATAAGCTAACAAAAAAAATAAATATATAAATCTAAATTATTCGATATCACGTCATAGTTATAATACTACACGGGTTTCATAAATAATTTTGATAAATGGTAAGTCGGTGATAGCGATCCCGACGAACCTGCATGAGACTCATCGTGCCGGAACAGTATTTTGTTAGAAGATTTACCTGAAGTGCACCCATAGTGTTTGAATACCCGCTGATGTTTTTCTTTGTTTTAAAGATATTTAAAAAAACTGCTGGTTCGATCTTGATGAAATTAAAAAGGGACTAATGGGAAGCCATTTTCTATCAAACACAAAAAGAACCATCGAATTCGGCGGACCCGTTTAGAAGTTATGAGGGAACATACACAAAAAAAACAGCCGAATTGACTTAATTTTTTGAAGTCGGTTAATAATGGCACGTTACTAAAGGTTCGCCACCCCTGGCTCAAGCCCTGCCCGCGTCACTCACTCTCCGGCGGCAGCTGGCTGGACTCTGCGAGCGCGGAGATGACGGAGCCGAGCGTCACCAGCGACTTGTTGATGTGCGCGCCCTCCACGAGCCGCTGGCCCGTCGCGCCCGTCGCGTCCGCGCGCTCGCTGCAAACACAACACACGTTTAAAGAAAAAAGAAACCGGCCAAGTGCGAGTTGGGAATTCGAAGGGTTCCTTACCAACTGCAAAAAATCACATTTATTATATGGGGGTCTTAAATACTAATAATATTTTTAGTTACTTATTTACTTTTAAAGTAGATATTCAACTAAATATTCTGTGAATATTTCAAGTGTTTATCTGTTACCGTTATTTACATCAAACCAAAAACACCAAACAAATCACGATTGCTATATGATGAACGTGATGATGTGTGCGTGTGTGTAATTTTCAAAATCGAATGAGTCTAATTTAATATAATCCCTGTAACCGTCACAGCAAAATTCGAGCGTTGACCCACTACTACCTATCGGTCGCACGCGTGCAGCATTAATATTGCCCTAACGCTCGCACTGTGCGACTTTCGCTCAAACACTGTGCTCCACATCCGGCCTTTAGCTTTGCAACTGACCTGCCCGCTAAGTCGACCAGGTGCACCTTGGAGGCGGTCTCGCTGGGCATGTTGTTATGCCTCAGGTAGCTGGCCTGCACGAACGTGATGGTGAAGATGGCGTGCGAGCGAGACGACACGTCGTTCATCTGCGTCGACGCCGTCGTGCGCTGCAGGTTGCCGCGGTGCATGCATTCCTGGGATAGGAGAGGTGAATTAATAAAGAGTACATAGGACTTGGATTTATACCAAGGCAATCTCTGCTGGGTCATTCTTCTTGTTAATCTACATAAATTTGGGACTGAGTGGTAAAGCAAAATAATGTCACCGATAAAACGTACAGTCACCAGCACCAATATCTGATGAAATAGAGCTGTATAAATATCTGATACGACTCTATTCCTGGGGACAAAAGGACGTATCAGATATTTTTACGCTCTCCGTCGTGGCAGATATTAATACTGGTGAACAAAAAATATCCGATATGTCCTTCTGTTCCCAGGAATAGAGTCGTAGTTTTTAGCTCATCTTATAAAATACGGATAACTCACGTTAGGGCTACGAATTAGTCCGAAACATGTCGAGCTAAACTCGATTTATAACGTGAGTTATCCGTATTTTATAAGATGAGTGAGTCTCACGGTAGTTTAATGTTAAATCGTATTTTTTAGATTATAACTAGCTTTCCGCCCGCGGCTTCGCCCGCGTGGAACTCGGTTATAAAGCACAACTATAAGAAAACTTCTCGTTTCAAACGACACACAGCGCCATCGATCTATCATCTATCGATCGATCAATCATCGATTGATATCGATCTATCAAGCAAACTATATTTTTGTTTTCCCTCGGGAACATCACTTTTTTCCGGGATAAAAAGTACCCTATTATTTAATTCGGACTTCTATCTTTATGTCTGCAAAATTTCAAAGCAGTCGGTTCAGTAGTTACGGCGTGAAAGCGGAACATACAAACAAACAAACTCACTTTCTGACTTATAATATTAGTAAGGATTAAACCCACATTAAAGCTGTACCCGCGACTCCGCCCGCGGGGAATAGTGACTTTGGATAGCATTTTATACCCTAGGTAAAATAGGTTTTCGCATTAAAAAGTAGCCTTTCGGTAGTTTCTCAGGCTCTAGTCTATCAGTGTACCACATTTGAAAATTTGAATCGACAAATTGAAAAGAAGAATGACCCCCTACCAACGTCACCTCGCTTTCCCTACAAGACTTATTCGCTTATATCTGCCACATACCTGGATATCATCATAATCCGACACCAGATGCTTCGACAGGTCCTGCACGTACGGCCCCAGCTTCGGATGCTCGCGGACCCTGAGCGAGTGGCCCGCGTCGCCCCCCAGGAGGTCCTTGACCCGCTCGTTGTAGATCTCGAGGTAGCTGACCTCCGTGCGGTAGGAGGCGCCGGACTCCTTGCCGGCGGCCACCCGGGAGAACAGCTGCCGGCATATCCGGGGGATGAGGCCTTGGCATTCCTGTGTGGAGAAAGTTGACGTAGTTAAAGTATTAAAGTAATGAAATAAAGGTCTTTCATTGAAATTAGTAAGTTCCTACATACATACATATCCTCACGCCTGTATTCCCTAGAGGGGGGTAGGCAGAGCACATGAATTCAAAAGTCCAGTGCCACGTTTAGCAATTTCAGGGTCACCAGATGGTTAAACGTGATATTGCAGTGACTGGTTGCTAGCCCATCGTCCACAATAAACTAACCCTTTCCCAGATTCGACTCTTACGACACCCACGGGAAGAAAGGGGGAGGTGCTATTCTAACCCGGCACCACACGGGGTAGTTCCTATGTGGTCGAATGAAACGTCTCCATTTGTTCCGTGGATGTCGTGATAGGCGACTAAGGAAATAGGTTTAGGTATGTTTTAGGCGACGGGTAAAGTGTCACTATTAAACCCTCAAACCAATTGGTTCCTGGCCCTCCATAGAACCTATTCAAAATGAACGTCATAGTGACATTGCATTGCTTGACAAAGGAAATCTTTGTTACGTTTATTGTGACAACGTTCTGCGTTGGGTCAGGAATCAGTTGGAATTAGAGATGCGCCGAGTAACACTTTTGCCGAGTAACGAGTACCGAGTTTTACTCGGTTCAATTTTTTTTCAACCGAGTACTCGGCCGAGTAACTCGGTTCAATCAAATTCGTATTTCGCGCGCGTAAACAAGTACAAACAGGTTTGCGCCGGTCAAGACGTCGGCTCGCGTTGATACACCCCTCACCCCGCCATAGCCAAGCAGTATTGAAATAGGTACAGTCAGCGTCTGATACATGGTTACACTTTGGTACTTTGTCACTGTGATCGCAGTGACAATTTCATGCGAGAGTTCAAATATGAGGTTAATTAGAAAAGATACTAAAGTGTATACATGTATCAGACGCTGACTGTACTATGAAACTGGTGCCATAAAAAATTAAATGACCAAATTTACCCTGGGAATTGGGTAGATGACTAAAAAAAACTATTTAGCCCGTCAGATAGATCACCAAAAAATATTGTACACATATTTTCTCTTTTATTTGACACACGAAAAATTACGATAATACAGAGCCTAAAAGTTTCGCGTGATGTCACGTTTGAGTACAATTTTTACTCAAACGTGACGTCACGAGCCCCCGCTCAGGAAGTTTGATGATCTGTACCTTTGTCGATTTGATAAACTAAAAAATATGTGTCTCATTTTTTTTCCATAGGTAATCTAACTTACGGACTAATTAGAATGATATATTTTTAACCCTGTCATCATCCCTATTGTCGGAAAATGAAAAGGAAATCCGACTTTGTGGCTCACCATTTTTATACGGCATCAGTTTCATACTATTTTAATACTGCTTCCAATACATTATTTCGCAACGCCGTACAAAAAACATGCCAATATTGACAAGAGGAAATAATCGAGGGTTGTACTTTTGAATTCTCACCTGCATTCATTTGGACAGCTTACAAGTGCCGTCATAGTGCTGAATCTTATTATTTTATGCCATTATATTGTTCTGGCTAGGTCTCCTGGTGGTTCAGTTGACCCATATTTTTTCAACATGGGCCAGTAGTCTAATACTCGTTACTCGTTATCAAAATAACCGAGTACCGAGCCGAGTACGAGTATCAAAAAACCCGCCGAGTACGCCGAGTACCGAGTATCAAACGAGTACTCGGCCCATCTCTAGTTGGAATACATCTTCCACAGCGAGTAGTTATCCCACTAGAGTGACAATGTCATTTTGTTTGTTCAGAGACGATTCCACCAAACCGACGCGGTGATCGCTGTGCTCTTATTGGCCGGCCTAAGATCACGAGTAACGCTAGTGGCTTTTTCCTCTATGGTTATTGGCTCTGTCCAGTTTTTATGACAGTGATGGTTGACTTTTATAAGTGATAAACCATAAATGATTTGCGGGACTGGGTGGCCATTATCATCTGTCTAGTCCATTGAGGATAGAACCTATACTACCTATAGAGTACTAATGTCATCTTGGTTGTTCGGAAATTATTCCGCAAAACAATTGAAGTGATCGCTGTGCTCTTATTGGCCGGTCCAAGATCGCGCGTAACGCTAGTGCCTTTTTCTCTACGGTTATTGGCTCTGTACAGTTTCTGTGACAGTGACGGTGACGTTTAGTATGTTGAAATCAACAAACTATTTGCGGACCGGGGTTGCGAACATTGTTTCTCTATAGGTTCTGTCCTCTATGGTCTAGTCACTAGACTCTAGTAGTTTTTTCGTCCACGATCTTCCATCTGTTTTTAAAGCTAAAAGTAGGCTTAAAGTGGTTATGTTACCTACCTACCCCATATAGGAATACATACAGGCGTGAAGTATTTTTGAATGAAAAAAATAATTGGATGTCCAACCCTGTTTTACCCCTACATTTCAAGCCATGTTTCAAGGTGTGCATCATATAGTAAATCTAGTGACGCCCGCACTAGAGCTGAACAAAATGTCATACCACGTTAATCGTTCGCTCATGAATATAAATGAAGCGGCATTATCGCGCGCTGGTGGGCGGCACCGGCGCCCGCGCAAGGTTACCGCTGAATGCCTGTTTTAGTATCTTTGGTAGGCATGTTGTCCACTACATGACTATGTATGCACTTGTATACTTGTACAGTCAAGAAAATGGATTACTGTGCCACTTTGCACCTTTTCACAAGAAATGTCACTGTGACGTACCATACTTTCTACTAATCAAAGCAATATGAAACTCACTATGAAAAGGTTCAAAGTGGCACAGGTATCAATTTCCTTGACTGTACAGTCGAGTTCATTATGAGCAAAACTGAGGGTTCAAAAATATCTGTACACCCTTATGACATTGACAATAAGGTGCAAAAGTTTACATATTTGGCATTTGTCTGCTCATTTATTTATGAACTCGACTGTACAAGACGCCTGGATTCCTGAATGGCGAAGGCAGAGCTTATGAAACGCTACAGATAACCAGATACAGATACAGATATTTTAGGTTTTAAGTTAGGCTCCGTATGGGGATGGGTTTGGAATAACACCTCTCCATTTCTTGCGTGGATGTCGTAAGAGATAACTAAGGAAGTGAGATTGGGTATTTATTATACCGACCAATTTAAAACCTAAACAAAAATGCTATAAGTGGCTGTGAAACCTGAGATGGTCATGATTTTGTCTAAGTATCGTTTCAAGAGCTCTGCCTACACTATTTTGGGATACATGCGAGATGTACGTACGACCCTGTATGTGTAGATATGCAAGTAGCGGAAAGTTCAGCAGAAAATTCAGGAAAGTTGCACAAGAAAAATGAAATTTAAATTCTGGAATCATAAATTCCAAAATTGTGATACGTCTCCGAAATTCCCCTGGGTGAAACATTCCTCATTTTGGCAAAATATGTAAAATCGTGAAATACGAGCGTAATTGCGGAGTAAAAAACAATATCGCTTCGCCATTGCACTGGACAACCGCGCTAATGCCAGTATCAGGAAGAAAGGTTGCACATTGAATTAGTTTAGCGATAAACTACAAAGTGCTATAAACACATAATTCGATTGCTTGACAACGATAAGTGATAACGTAATACACCAACAAAACAACACAAATTGTATAATGACATGACAAATGATAAAGTGTGAATCATCAGTATTTTCATAGATTCTTACGGGAATCCTACAAATCGAACATTTGTTGCGCGTATACATGATCTAAAACATACCTAAACTGTGGAACCAGTTTATCAGTGTGTGTTTTGAAAATCATTGCCTCTCATAATCATTGCTTTTCATATCACGCATTTCTAAATCAGGATGTTGGTATTATTTTTATCTTTAGGTATAATTAAAGTCAGTGTATCGGCTTTATAGTAACACCTCGACAGTTTTTTCCTGGGTGTCGTGAGAAGTGTCTAAGAAAAGTCATCTTTAAAATAAACAATAGGAATGTCGAGTGGGTTATAAATATGTAATTCTAATTAGTCCGATAGTTAGATTATGGAAAAATATGAAACAAGTTTTTCGGTTTATCAAAAAACTAAACATCGACAAAGTTATTGATCATCAAACTTCCGGAGCGAGGGCTTGTGACGTCACGCCTAGGTAAACATTGTAAGATTGTAACATATAGTGACGTCACGCGAAACTTTCAAGCGGTGTATTGTCGTAATTTTTAGTTTGTCAAATAAAATAACAAACATATTCTCATACATATTCTCACGCCTGTATTCCCAAGAGGATTTCAGGGTAACCAGATGGTTAAACGTGATATTGCAGTGACAGGTTGCTAGCCCATCGCCCACAATACACTAACCCTTTCCCAGAGTCGACTCTTACGACACCCACGGGAAAAAAGGGGGAGGTGCTATTCTAACCCGGCACCACACGAGATTAAAAAAAAAACACGTGTTTAATATTTTTTGGTACTCTATCTGACGGACTAAATGGTTTTTTTTAGTCGTTTACCCTATTTCAATTTCAATAGTGATAAAGCCCTGATAATTTCAGAGTTTTCTAATGTCCATCCAATCAGCATTACTCCCGATGCCGGTGTGGATCCCCAGTTCTGTATAAGGCCGAGCACTCACCGGCGAGCCCATCATGGTGAAGGTCTTCCCGCTGCCGGTCTGCCCGTAGGCGAACACGCACGCGTTGTAGCCCTCGAACGCGCTGTCCAGCACGTCCAGCCCCAGGTCGGAGAACACCTGGACACAGTTAAACCACATATAAATACAACATACAATCAATCCTGTGTTCCCAAATAGGGTAAAGGCCGGTCGCGGAGCACAGAGAAGTTCGAGCGTTGACCCGCTGCTAGCAATCTCTGTCGCACGCGTGCAGCAATATTGCCCTGCCGCTGTGGCGCGTTGTTCAAGATGGGTCGCGAATTGGTAGGTACGACACATATCACAAAGATGTGAGTGTACTGGGTAGGCACACGAAACGCACAACAAATCCATGACTATTTCAAGTTTCGTAGCCATTTCTAGTAACATTTTTCGGTTTTAAAACTTTTAAGTTAAAAGGTACTATAGTGACAGGTTGCTATCATGTCGCCTAAAACATACATATCTAGCTAAACCTATTTCCTAAATCGCTTCTTACGACAACCATAAAAGAAATGGAGAGGTGTTATTCTAAACCCGACACCACACGGGAAATAGAGATTATAGTGTAATTATGCGAGTCATTTGGTTCCACAGACTCATATCGAAGTAGATGACTCAAGTGTATGTACTTCACGTGCCAAAACGGAGCTAAAAGGGAGAACAATGCCCTTCCTTTGATGCGATTTCATTTATTGTACTACTTAGATTAGGTTTAACTTAAAGAAAGGACAACTTGAATGAAGCGGCGTTACCTTTGAATCGGTTTCACTGTCTGTCAATTCCCATCGCTAAAGCGCTCATGTGACGTTACAGTAGGTAGAGAAAAAGTGGCACGCTTGGTTTTCATACAAATGCAGGGACTTGCGCTATCTATTTCGATATAAGTCTGTGTTTGGTTCATCAAGGCATTTTCAGCGGGTCACCGCGGCCGCCGGGTCGCGGCATTATTTGCATACGCCGTGGATGTTTACACAATGCCCAGCCTTGATACGGTTTGGCGATGTGCAGCTGAACAACTTTTGTTACTACAATAGGCATTTCCACTGGGTTTTAAATATGTAATTTGATTTAGTCCGTTAGTTAATGGTAAAATATGAGATGTTATTTTTGGTTTATCAAATGACTAAACGACAAAATTAAAGATCATCAAACTTCCGGAGTGGGGGCTCGTGACGTCACGCCTAGGTAAAAATTGTGCGATACGGTGACATCACGCGAAACTTAAGCGCTGTATTATCGTCATTTTTTGTTTGTCAAAGAAAATAAAAAATATATGTTAAACATTTTTTGGTAATCTATTTGATGTCTTTGGTGACTCTTAGACTTACAGTCTAATTAGCCTTAAAGTTAAGGTTAGGTGGTGCCGGGTTAGAATAGCACCTCCCCCTTTCTTCCCGTGGGTGTCGTAAGAGTCGACTCTGGGAAAGGGTTAGTGTATTGTGGGCGATGGGCTAGCAACCTGTCACTGCAATAACACGTTTAACCATCTGGTTACCCTGAAATCGCTAAACGTGGCACTGGATTTTTGAATTCATGTGCTCTGCCTACCCCTCTTGGGAATACCGGCGTGACGATATGTATGTATGTATGTATGTTAACCAGACCCTGGCTGTTTGGAGACAAATATTTTTAGATCACCTTCAAATTACGAGTTCAAATATTTTCGGATTCTTCGGCCAGACTTTGTAGACATCTGTGTTATGTTTTATACAAAAGAATAAACAAACTTTCAGTCTAGAGATTGGCGTAAACAAACCCAATAATAGTCAAGCGCATTCAAGGTCAGAGAACCGAAACAGCGCAGTGTTATTTAATAGCTTGGTGTAAGGTAATAGTGTCACCAAGGTGAAGTAGAGACAGTTACATGTAGGTAGGTATAGTATGAATTTTTTAAGGTGTACGATCTCGAGTGCAGCCTATCCGAACAAAGCTAAGGTATTCTATTACGTGCACAAATTTCAGTTTAAAATGAATGAAAACATAAAATAAAATTGCTCATTGAAATAAAGTGTTCGGGTAAAAAAACTAGTTTATGCCCCTGCAGGCTTAGCACAACAAGGAGGGAGATGCGCGGGAGCACGAGCATCGCACCGGCCGTGAAATAAGCGTTACGTTCGTACGATTCCGCTACCGCACCGCTCAGCTGCCGCTGTCAGAGCGTTTGGAGCCTTAGACCTAACCCAGAAGGGCTATTGTGTAACACACTAAATCTTTCACGGAGGAAAACGACCTAGATCTCAAGCATCGCAGTAAAGTGCTTTCGTGTAAAAAATTGGATCAATACATCATTGGAAACCAATTTTTAGTATTTTTTTTTTTAAAAGTAAGTGTTTACATCTACGGACTTGTGGTCCGTACTTTGATATTTTTTTACAGATTTTAATACTATGCGCTCCACGAAAAGACACAATGGTTAAACTAGCAAATATGCTCTTAAAGATAACTAAACAACTAAAGGGTTTTTTTTTTCTTTTCCCTTTTCCTTTTCTTTTCAATTACTTGCTCCTTTCTCCCTTAGTAAATCATTCGTTCAATGTGGTTTAATTGTCAAAATTCAAATATCAGTATGGGCTTCGGTTGCAATGACGTTACGTGATACCAAGTTTCAATTTCAAAGTGAGAATAGGTTTCAACTGTCAATTGGAAACCGTTTTTTGATTTTTAGTGCGTTAGACAATGCAGGTTAGTGAAAGAAGGAATGTTACCTGTTCCTGCGAGGCGTAGTGCGAGTCATCGTGGTCGTACGACCAGTACGAGTGGTCGAACGTGAAGTCCTTGTACTTCTCCCGGCTGTTGTCATTCTGCTCTTTGCTATTCTGTGACAGAAAAGAACCGTTTTTAATTTCTGTTCAGTCTACTACTGCATACATACATAAGGTAGGCAGAACACACGAAACGCTATATAGACAAAACGTTTTGTGACCACTTCTTGGATATTTTTTTAGGTTTTGAGTTGACAGGTATAGTAAGGACAGGTTGCTAGCCTGTCGCCCAAAATATACCTTAACCTATTTCCTTAGTCGCCTCTTACGACATCTACTGAGGAAATAGAGAGGTGTTAGGTATTCTAAATCTTACATACTTAGTACTTATACCTTATCGGTTTAGGTAGTTAAAACAATGTAAACAATCTTGACGTGTCTTTTTATTTAAACATACACTTTATAAATCGAAATCTTTACATTTTACAATTTAGGTATGAAAAAATCATTTACTTTCATAATTAGATTGTATAGTGTAACGATTTTCATTTTTAGACTGTGTATTTCAACAAAAAGACATTGATTGTTTATATTATTTTAACTACCTAAACCGATAAGGTATAGGGTCGATTATCACATTCAGACCGACATACCTGGTGGCGGACTTTATTTCACAATACATCGCTACTATAGATGCCAGTTTTGGCGCAAAGGTACGGCATCATGTCAGATAGATAAAGAACTATTATCAACTTACTTTGACAGTGAGCAGTCTTGTCTTTTTCCCTTCCATTTGGACAATGAGTTTCGCGTTCATGTCCTTCTCCCTGTAACAAAAATTGAGTTTCAATAATTTTCTACATTGTACAGGTGTTTGAAAACTTGGATGTGTTCATGGACTTTTGTTGGTGAATGTACCTACATACAACAAACAACAAAGATTTCCTTTGTCAGGCAATGCATTATCTCATTTATCTCCATGAAGTTTACTGTAAAAATGGGTTCTGTGGTGGATCAGGAATTAATTTGTTTTAAATGTTTTTCTTCAATAACATTGACGCAAATTGCAACCATTTTAAATGTGTATGAAAAAATGTGGGTGCAGCTTATGTCCAACAGTGGACAATACCTTTGGCATATAAGATGATGACAATGAGTCTCTATTGTTACATAGTACTTTTACCCTAGCAAATTGCACATTTGTCCTGGGCTATCCTAAATAGAATCCTTGACAATGTTACAAAACATAGTCATTCAGAGCGGGCGAAAACCATAGAGAGTTATCACACTCATATTCATATTCATACTCATTTATTTGTGACATCTAAAATTCAGATCAATAGTTTTAACCACTAATGGCCTTGTGTTTAAGCTAAGGAAGTGCAGGTATTACATAATTTTGGTTGCAGAAAGAGCTCTCAAAACGGACAGTGTATTGGATAACAATGCAGATTACATTAAATGTTATGAAACTATTGCATAATGGATTTTGAGATGTTTTTTCTTCACAAATCTAGGGTAATGTGGCAGTAGGTTTTTATAAACCAGTAACCAACTAAATAAACTGTGTTAATGTATACTTAAATATCTATTTGGTGTTGATGTTAAGATATAAAAACAGCACCTCATTAAGTCAGGGAAATAAAATATGACAAAACAAGTTATACATACAATTTTATATACTTATTCCATACAAAACATTACTTCAACTTTTTGGTCAGTTACATTACTAGTATTAGCTTACTTACTTTGAAAGAAAGGTTTATTTTAGGTTTTAGATTTTTCATCACTGATGGTTATTCACAAAATTTTTATTTGTTTAAATTAGAGAAACTTCATTAGACTTTGTATATTTTTCCATTCAGTCATCAAATCAACCATACCCATACATCTCCTATATTCCCAAATGGGGTAGGCAGAACACACAGAATCTTACTATTTCAGATTTTGTAGCCACTTTTAGCATAATTTTATGTTCACACATAGATGGAAGAGGTAGTGACAGGTTTCCAGCATGATGCCAAAAGCAAACCTAAACCTACTTTCTTAATCACTTACAACATACATACATACATACATACAATCACGCCTATATTCCCAAGCGGGGCAGGCAGAGCACACAAAACGCTACATAGACACAACATTGACTATTTCACATTTAGTGGCCACTTCTAGCATAATATTCTTTAGGTTGCCACTTACAACATCCATGGAGGAAATGGAGTGGTATGATATGATTCAATTCCCATGAGTCATAATAAACAAAAAATAATAATAATACAGAAGCAACAAATGATTACATTAATTTCTGGCTTCCCTTATTACTTCATTAGATAGCAAATCATGAATCACACCCAGTGACTCCGCAATTTAAAGTTATTATGCCCTCAGATGGTTGTTTTGAGCAAAGTATCAAGATGGCAGATGACTCATCAGCTTTGTGTAGGGACAATGAAGCCTGTTGTCTTATGTTTATTTTCATGTCTGGTATGTCAACACAACATTCTTTTTTTACCATGATATGCTCAGAATGGTCAAGGTAAATACAGTCAAAGTGACAAACCCACATAACTATAATGTTGTGATAATAAAAGAGTACACACAATTTTGACACTTTGGCCATGTCAATAGTTTTGTTGATGATTGTACAGACTAACATATACTTGCTTAGTAATGTTAGTAGGATAGAGCTGCCAAGACTATGTAAGAAAGAATGTGAGGACCTGTACAGTCTTCTTATGCAAGCTATGTGGTTTGCTCAAGTTTAAAAACCACTTTGACAAGCTTCAATTATTGTAATATTCTAAAAGAATAAATTTTAAAATTGTCCCAAGATCTTTACCCATTTAAATATCTAAAATTTAACACAGAAACAGTCTGCAGTTCATAGAAATTGCATATTTCAACATAATAAAATATACTCTCAATGACTGAGGTTACTTTTACAAGTACTCCTATCTGATACTATTCTGTTTCATTTGCGTGTAGGGAGTAATGTGTAAGGGATTTGATCCAGGGATATTGGTATGGTATTCCTAGATCTTTATACATTCAATCCTAAGATTGTTTCTAATAAGAAGTTGCCAAACAAGCAAAGCATAATCAGATAGTACCAATTATATGTCCAATAACTTTTAACTCATGTTATAAAGTTATGTTTACATTATGATATTTAGCAGTAAATAACAAACAAAACATTCCAGCCATACTTTCATTTCACAGCCAGTTAATGATACTTATGTAGGTCACAAGTTTTTGTGTATTTTCCGCAGCTTTCATCCAAATGGCCCGGCGCAGGTACAGTTTGTGCTCCCAATGCAACTGAACCGTGAAAGTCATTGCCGTTCATAGTGACATCATTGTTTTTTTTTGCTTTCAAAATTTTATCTAAATAATACTCGTTCAATACAAAAACTGAGCCAAGACGTAAGAAGCGCCTCATAGCACCGCATTGCGGCCGTAAAATATCATAATGCTGTCAATCATCAAGATAATGGGCGTGAGTTCGGAAATTACATTGTCCCATACAACAATACGGAGCAATAACATTACGTATTTTCCTTTAACGGCAACTGCAATTCCACTGACCTTTGGTTGAACGGGCGAACCCTTACAGCAACTTTTACCGAAGCCATTTTCACTCATTATATTGTCAGTAGTTTAAATATGAATTACATTTAATTTAACCACGCAAATTCGACACTACAAAGCTGGTTGACATTTTTTTGCAACTTTTGAGGAAACTGACAGCAGCGTAAGTGTACAGTCGTACGTCAGAATTTTGACAATTCAGAGATTGTTCCACCAATTACAATTCGTGTCTTCTCAACGCTGATTGGTTAAAAGTACATCCAAACAGACGGATGGACAGAGTGTAAAAAGTATCTGAAAGGGTTCTGAAAGTAAAAGAAGCATAGTCCATACATTCATGTTCGTAATTTATATTTTTGAATTCACTGTGGGATTTTCGAAACAAATGTAAGTTTTTCCACACAAAATGTCTACCTTACATGTTTGTCTCATTTTATGATAGATTATTAAGGATTCAGTTAAACTAAAGACGAGAAAAAAAGTAAGAAAATAATAATTGCGTATGGCAACATTATTCAGCTGTCGATTTTCTTCTCCAGAGTTCAGGTTAGAATTTTATTAAATTCGTTTTGTCTGTTTATAATTACGAGAAGACATCGAAATCTTCATTTCATCTTATATATAAATCTGTAAATAAGTACAAAATTCATATATCAGTGTTTTAGCGTTTATGAGATTTCAAACTTCAATGTCGAGGTTCGTCACATTACATAATAATTTGTTTCCTTTCAGTCCAAAGCCGCAACCATGTCTGACGCAGCCCCTGGTCGCCCCATGAAGTTCCCTTATACGATCTCTGCGAAGGTCGCGCAGTTCCCATTCAAGCACTACATTTCTAACCAGTGGATCTGGAAGTATTGGATGGCTGGCATTGTCATCTCAGTACCAATCTTCTACAAGATCCACAAACTGGGTAAGTTGTAAATGACAATCATTTTAAGGCCAGAGAAAACGGGTAAGAGGCATAAGGCATTGTTATAACAGTCCTAAACACTCATACCATAAGGGTATTCATGAATCTTTCAAACGTTGATAGGTACTAGGACTCAAGCTTTGCATACTGTCTTCAATCCAACTCTTTAAGATACTTAAATGGGCTAAAAACTTGCTTTGTTTGTACATTATTGATGTCTACCATCTCAGCTGCTACCAACACTGATGCCATGTTGAAGACAACTTTGTAATGTTTTATATTATTTTACAATATTTTCAGAACTAAAACTGACAGTCCAGTTTAAATTGCTTAATATTTGTATGAAACATCATCCTAATGCTTTCTCAGGATACCTTCAAATTTCAAGATTCAGATTTGTCACCTAAGATCAAGCAGAGTTCATTACAGTTCCCTTGTGAAGTGTTTGTAAAGAAATTATCTTGTCATTGACATTTAAGTTGTGTATCATAAATGTAGCACTAAGTAATTTACGTTTAGGTTCACTTGGTCCACATTCCCATTTCGTTCACATTCCTACTTCGTCCAAATTCCCACTTCGTCCGCAATCAATTCCCAATTTGTCCACTTCCCATTTTGTCAGCATTCCCATTTCGTCCACTTCCCATTTTGCCAAGATTCCTATTTCGTCTATATTCCTACTTCGTCCACAATCCCATTTCGTCCGCAACCAATTCGTCTGCATTCTCAATTGGTCCACATTCCCAGTTCGTCCGCATTCCCATTTCGTTCACATTCCCAAGACACCCACAGCCACAACAAAAAAAAATCATTTGAATTGATTATTTAAAAAAAAAAATCTCTATAAACGTACTAAAAGTCCTCGAAGGTGGTGGTGAGCGAAAACCGCATTGGGTAGAAATGTTGACGAAATGGGAATGTTGACGAAATGGGAATGTTGACGTAATGGGAATGTTGACGATATGGGAATGTTGACGATATGGGAATGTTGACGATATGGGAATATGGACGAAATAGGAATGCTGACGAAGTGGGAATGTGGACGAAGTAGGAAGAGGACGAAGTGGGAATATGGACGAAATGGCAATGTGGACGAAGCGAACCTAAATGGTAATTTACAGACTGTATTCTAAGTGGCCAGTCTCAACATACCAAGCGGTTACAATATTCTTGCCCAAGTTATTTTTTTTCTCATTTGTCTGTCCCTAAATTGAACCATTTATGGGTTAAATATTAGAACTGGCCACATAGTTTTTTTTTTATCAGCAGCAGTAATTAGCAAAGGGACCATGTTTCTCAGTTTGTTTCATAACAAGTTATAGTTTCCTCAGAGCTGCAAAGTTAGTTAGTTACTTGCACGGGTGAAAGCCATTAAAAAAAAAAAGTTAGTTAAAAGTTACAAGTAGACTGTTTACTATTTATTTGGTACTTGCCATCATTAGTTATCCTTTAACCCATTAATGGTCAAAATGAAACTAGCAGAGATTCATCAAAAATTTGTTGATTTTATAATTAAAGAGGATAAAAGGAATTAGGAAATGAGAAAAAAAAAATTTTTTTTTTTAGGCATTTTTGCGAGTTTTCTCACCTTTTCGGTAGAGTTTGGAGCGACGTTATTGTCGACAAGGTGGAGATTTATTTATTATTATAAAACTGTACCCAATCATATTACATTTAGCGTCAACAATTTAAATTTTTCCCTTAATTTTAAGTGTTCCCAAATTGGCACAGTGACCAAGAATGGGTTAATATTCACCATCATAGTAACTCAAGTAGTATGAAGTATGGGGTAGTTTTTCAGACCATTTCGGTGGACTTAACATTTATCATAGAACAAAGTACTTGTCCTTTTTGTAATCAATAAGTTAGAGTGAGATAGTTGATTTTCTCAGAAATGAAACTTTGCATGGATGAATCCTATGTTAATTCCAATAACTATTTATTTCAGCGAACTCACCCGAGAATGTCAGCAAGTGGGCCGAGATGAGGAGGAAGGAGGCAGCCTCTCACCATTAATCAGTTTGATAGCCCTTTTCCGAGAAACCAATGTTATGGTCTATGTGTAAGTTAAGCGAAAGTGAATAAATCATGAATTAGTTAATGTTGTGGAGTTTTATTATGATTAGATTGTTCTTAATCCATGAAATTGCAGCCCAGACTATCTTCATGAGGCGATTTGTACGATTTTGTACAGGTTGTCCCTGAAATCAATAACCCAGTAACAGGTGACAGGGCTTGGCGAGTTAGCAGTTTTTTGAAAAAAATAATCTTTTTATAGATAATGGATTAGAAAGATTATCACAAGATATCAGTTTTTGTGATGTTTTTTTTAATAATTATAATTAGAAAAGTATGTGTTAAAGCTTTTTTATGTTTTCGTATAACTGCTGACTCAACCCTATCAACCATTATTAGCTTATCAGTCATTCTGGGATGCCCTGTATACAGCTAGCTATCTCGATTGTTACATACTACTTCTTTGGTCAACTAGTTATAGTATACTATATCACCAGGTCCCGTAATCTTCATGCCGTTGACGCAAAATTGACGTCACGCTCCTTAACTTACAAACATACTCAAACAAAAACATGATTAAAATGATTGACAACTAATTATTAATAATTTACAATCAAACTATTTGGGATCATCCTAAGGAGCGTGACGTCATTTTTGTGTCAACGGCATGAAAAGTTACGGGCCCTGTATATCACGAAATCAGAGTTAGGGTCAGTTCACACCGCGACGAGACGCGACGCGGCGCTGCACGACGATGCATGTGGTTTCGCGCTGCGCAGCGCGGCACCGCGCTACGTCTCGAGGCGCAGCTCGACGACCTGAATTCTCACAGTGAAATGTGAACCTTATCGCGTAGTGAATAAAGTATATTTTGAGTTGGCAGCGCTACGTACGCAGCACCGCTCCCGCACACCGCGCGGGTGGCGGCGTAGCGCGGTGCCGCGCTGCGCAGCGCGAAACCACATGCATCGTCGTGCAGCGCCGCGTCGCGTCTCGTCGCGGTGTGAACTGACCCTTAGCACAGCAACTTTTTCAAAAAGCAGCAGCAATCCACATGTTTTTATGAAATCTAAACGCATCAAATCAATTGATTATGGGCAGCTAGTAAGTGATTATCAGATGCAGCTTATAGGATAAACATTTATGCCTGCAAACCCTGGGGTAGGCATAGATATTTTGAAAATTACCGGATAACTCACGTTAAATAAATCGAGTTTAGCTCGACATGTTTCGGACTAATTCGTAGCCCTTCATCTAGGAGCCGCGGCAGATATTTTGCCTGGAAAACTATCTTAAGAATCAAATAAGGAAAATAATTCAGTAACATTTCAGTTCAAGTCTTCCTACATACACACCTCTTTAATTTATTTGCGTGTTTATTCATTTGTAGCTGTATTTTTATCTTGTCTATTGTTCAGTAGTATACTGCCAGGTTTACTGGCAGAAATCCTTTTTGGGAAGAAGCCTTTGTATACTTTGTACTGTTTATTTGCAACCTTTCATATTTTTTTGTATGTATAATAAACGAATCTTTACTTTCTTATAATTTTATCGAACAAGTTGATATGGGTTGGGAGCTCTCCTATAAACCTTTTCGGTTTCTACATAGTAAGAAATAAGGAAGTTTTTTTTAGCCTGTTAGTGTCCCATTGCTGCACATGGAAGGAATACTCAATAAAAATCGAGAGTGTATACCTTACGGGTGCTTTATTTATTTCTACAAATGTAAATTATTTAAAAAACTTATAAATTACATCAATAAATTAATAATCGCAAACAATCATTATTTGAACAATGTACTGAAATCAGCATCTACCTATAGCATGCTATTGTGTTGATAAGGAATGCATTTTGATCGCAGTATTACAAAAACACTAACAAAAATTTAAAATTAAAACGGAATTTCCCAGATCGCCGCTGTTTAAAACTAGCAACACTGCAAAAAAAAAACAAAAATATAATTTCGAAACAAAACACTGCGCAGTGAAACAATTTTTTGATGCAAACAACACATTTGTCGAGGTGCATCTTAAAAATAATGTTACTAAAACAACTTACAATTTTTAGGGTAAAACTATTCTAAATACTAAGTTAAAATGTAAATAAATACTAAATGTTGGCGAACACAAGCCTTGTTGTATAAAACTAATCACACTGCGACTCCTGCGTCACTGATAATAACCGAACCTCTATTATTTTTAGGCATAGATTTAGTATAAGTTTACAGTAGGCGTAGCACAACACTTACCACGCGAAATAGACTACCTGCAATTTTCTGACGTCTAGTTAGACAGTGTCAGGTATAGTCTATTTCACGCCTTGTGCTAAGCCGGCTGATATCGCTATGCCGCGGGTGGTACAGCAAATACAAATGATGCAGTGATTGGTTTAGTACTGTATGGCTTGGGTGCCAACCGTCACTATATGTATACGGCCGGTGGGGACATTTTATTATATTGTAAAAAGTACTTGGTATATCTTGTACTAAGTAAATCTATGCCTAAGGTCACACAAATATCGAAAGACATCGGCAGGTATAGAAGGTACAGTTCTCGACATCAAACTTGACAAAAAAATTTGTTTTCCAGGTAAAAGCGTTGTACGAAATTACCCCACTGCAAAAAATCTTGCTAAATCCTACACCGGTACCAGCCCTAAGTATTAGCAAATGCCTTCGGTATTTTTTGCATTCGTCGTTTATTTATCTGTACGTTCACTCGTCCCAATCATGGACACAGGAAATAACAATAAGATTTAAATGCAGGTTAAGAGAATTGTAGAAGCAAAGTCAAAAAGTATACTGCTTCATTTTGGTAGAATTCAGGTAAATGTTTTATTATTTGTATGCCTGCATACTTCTATGCTGCTGTGTGGGAGTCGGTAGTTACAAGCTGCTTGTACAGGAACAAATATATCGACACGACGGAAATGCCAATATGTGTAGACAATAAGAACATGTGTACACATTTTCAGGACTAGAACAGAGTCCATATTTTTGTCACTGACTATACTACAAAAACCACAGCCCTGTCTTACTGAAGTTGAATATTTTTGGGCACACAACACCGCGCACAAAACTGCCTTTCGATACAATACTATTGCATATGGAATACTGTTATACTGTCTTGTAAATACAACTTGAGTCACGCGTGCCTTATGTTAGACGAGTTTTGGACCCAGCCTATTTCACAATCTCACATGAATAAGACACTTAATAGATTTTAAACAGTGAAACGTGATAAATTTAACAACCAGAGACATTAAAAATTGGTGCGGGATATTTAAACATCGATACCTAGAAGCTGTATTGGATATACTGCATGCATACTTTTCGGTTCTAAAACACAGAGTAACATTTGTAGAGCCTAAATTAGTTTTAATGATATTATATACAATCATATTTCAAATGGAATTTTATTGTTTGACACCTACATTGTTGGTTTGCTTAACGATAAACTTACATAATTTATCATCCAAATACGAAAATATTGATCCATAGTTAATTTACAACAATGATGTGCATACTATACGTCGAACGCCGACGATCAAGTGTAATCAATAACAATCACAATTGACATTAATTTTGGTTTAAAAATCTTACCTCAACGCGTGGCCCGTTCCCTAAAAATGTACAATTTATATCTAAAACACCGACAGCTGACAACATTTTCACTATGGTACAAAAAGTAACTTTTAAATGCTCAACATCAGTTGGAAAATGTTATCAACTGTTGGTTACGCTATACAATAAGACATTGTCGAGTGATCACCATATAACCAGGGGAGTACGCGTCACTATCACTTGGTCACCAATCACTGGGGTATCAAATATCACCGAGTTATCACTGCTAGCCTCAGTAGCACAGGTAGTCGCGCAGGCGCGAGGGCCGCGATCACTTGAGCCGCGGCTTCTTGGGCTGCGGCGCCTCGGGCTGCTCGGGCTCCGCGTCGAACTCAGGCAGCGGCGGCAGCGAGAGGTCCGGGCAACGCCGGTTTATGTATTTCTCTAAACGGATGCCGCATCTGGAAGAGTGTTTAGTTTATTAGGCGGTGAGCGGAGGTACGCGGGAGGGGCGAGAGGCGCTATTATTTGTTAGGTGGTATCTTGCGCAAACATATCCCCCCACTACCACAGTAAGCTTAGCACAGCAACACGTGCGAGGCGACACGCGCCCGGAATAGATTACCTGACGCTTTCTGACATCAGGTTTCCTGCGGTCGGTACCAGGAAACAAATATAACACACACGGACAAAATCAAACTATTTACCTGTTTCTTGCATAAAGAAACTGGTAAATCTGAAACCTGTTTCTTTATAAGTGAGCGCATAAGTAAACAAATGAATATTATACCTGCACTGGTTTGTACTGATTCGTACAGATTTGTCTGTGCCGGAAACCAGTTTCTTTACGTAAGCACCCTAGATAGTGACCAGGCAAACTAATCTCTAATCCCGCGCGCGTTTCTACTCACACCTCGTTGGGCTACGTTTACGTGCGTCGACTTAACCCAAAATTAATGAGCGCAATAAGTTCGATAGGGTCAATTCACACCGTGAACCGTTCTCATTGTGTACTGACCCTTAGGCTGAATCGAACTTACTACACGATAAGGTTCACATTTCATGGTGAGAATTCAGAGTACATTGCGCCGTGCAGCGCAGCATCGCGTCTCGGTGTGAACTGACCCAAGTGGTACTCTACGTCTGTTACTTTGGACTCACTTGGCCACGGGATGCGTCTCCTGGTTGTAGGTGTAGCAGTTGGCGAACACGAGCGCCGCGTCGGCCATTAGCGCCGCGTCCGACTCGTACTCGCCGCGCGAGAGCTTCTCTATGGCCGTGGTACTGCACGAGTGTTGCAAGGGACTCACTTGGCCACGGGATGCGTCTCCTGGTTGTAGGTGTAGCAGTTGGCGAACACGAGCGCCGCGTCTGCCATTAGCGCTGCGTCCGACTCGTACTCGCCGCGCGAGAGCTTCTCCTTTATCGTCGTGAAGTCCATGGGTTGCTCGATCACTTCTAGGTAGTCCGGGACCTGGGTGTAACGGCAGGTGATTAGTAATGCCAGAGAATAGGTAATAGCACTACGTACAAAAGGTCCTATCCTGAACATGTTTGGCGTAAAAATATTGCTGTCGCTTTCTACCGTTACCTGGTTGCCATACAACTATGACGAGGGCTCGCTTGAGGAGTGGACGTCCCTTGGCAATATACTGTACTATTCAATTTGACAAAATCTTAATCTCAAGCCCAAAGTCTTCCCTGAAGGACTTAATTTTAGTGATATTTAAATTTTTCATGACTGGCATTCAAATTACAAATTTAATCACTATAGATTTGCAGATAGGCATCAAAAGGATAAACTAGACAGCTAAACCATAAACTAGACAGTTAAATCTAAGGCGCTGCGCAGACGACAGACTTTTGTGCGATCGAGTCTGCGGAGCAATAAAAATTCTGAATGGAAACTATCTGCGCGCCATTCAGAGATTTTATTGCTCCGCAGACTCGATCGCTCAAAAGTCTGTCGTCTGCGCAGCGCCTTATGCTACAGTGATAATTAAGTTAAATTTTAGATTGGGAAAACTGGTACCTTTATGTGCATGTGTGCATATGTGAATGTGTTACCGTGTCAGAACTGTTCCTCTGGTGAGCTGAATAATGTGACGCATCTTCGTCATCGGCGCGTAATAAACTTATATTGAGGTTGGTAAACTCACGTCCTCAGTGTTGACGGGCTCGTAGAAGGGCCAGCAGTCCTTGTGCTTCATGACCTCCTTGAGCAGCTGCTCCAGCGACTCCGTGTGGAGCTGCAGCTCCTTGCTGCCTCGCTTCCGGCTCGACTTCTCTTCTGCAAGACGAGGGGACGGTTAGCCGTGACCGTAAGGAACTACGCATGAACTTGTAAAGGATACAGGACAGATGCTGACAAAAAGGTATTTTTAGCATTTAAGTAATTCTTCGGTATACAGCTTGCCACAATTTCTGTGTGAGAGAGAGATTGAATTCGCGCATTGCTTTTACCTAGAAAAAGCACTGTACGAACTTACTCTCCTCTCTAAAATCGTGTTAAGTTGTTTGTCGAGTGCCTAGTGTACCAGTGGTGACAGTTTATTGGAATCATGTCATAGGGCTGTCACTCATGATGACATTGGTTATACAGTAGTATTAGTAAAGAGCCAATCCTTACGTTTCCAATGAATTTTTACCACTGACAACGGGATCTCATGATGAGATAAATGTACGAGTAAAGTTTTAATGTTAAAATAAACGTCGTATCTCTTCTTCTTTTTACTGTAGGATAAATAATCGGAGCCTATCCGCCTTAGCACGACACGTTGCGAATAGAGAAAGAGATAGTCTATACCTGTCACTGTCTCATTATAGACATCAGAAAGTGACAAGTATTCTATCGGTCACGCGTAGGGTTGCCACCCGTACTTTATAATAAAGTATTGTACTTTATTTCAGGTAATTGTACTTTATACTTTATGAGAACAATAAAGTACACGAAAATACTTTATTTTTATGATTAGATTTTTTACAAAATTTACATACATATTCTCACGCCTTTTACACGCTTTTTACATGTTTATGTTTTTAAACATAAAAAAAAATTTGTACTTTATCTTGATACTATGTACTTTTTTTTTTCTTACCTATAATAACCAATGTACTTTAACTGCAGAAAAAAAAGGTGGCAACCCTAGTCACGCGAAACAACTCCCGCGTGTTGCTGTACAATTCTACTGCTGATAAAATTAACAGTGACATGGTGAATGGTAACTTACCATGAAAACCATTTGTGAGTGGCGTCTTTGATTTTTTGGTGGAGCCATTGTTCACTTCGTCTCTGGATCTGGAACATAGAAAATTCACACTTTACATACTGAAATGAGGCATTTTAAAAAGCAGAGCTTGACCAGAGATCTTGCGTTCAATGGACGTGATTATTCAGCAACTTTCTATTTCCATATCTTGGTCATTTCATTAAAAGAAAATTGGTTTTCGATACTTAAAATCAATGGCGCTTTCTATACGAATAAAACAAAATCCGTGACTGCCATACTAAATCTACAAATAAGTAACGGGATGATATGTTTTTTGTGACGTAATGGAAGCATACTTAAACCTACTTTCCATTAGTCGCCTCTTACGACATCACACATCACACAGTATAAACAGAGTTAATAGAATTCAATCTCACTTGCGACTCCTGGTGCCATTGGACGCGTGTCCGTTGACCATCGGCGACGCGTCCTTGCTTTGCCGTTTTCTGGTTTTCTTTAGCGATATTAACGATGTGTTATCTTCGCTGTCGTACGAATCTGCGGAACAATAAGGCAACTTTTAATATTCAGTATACATTACGACAATATTCCAGACATGCTATTAGTTTGTGCGAGTTGAGAATAAAAAGGTTCCAACTGCTGTCAACGCTTGGAGTTGGACAGTATATTTTTTTAGACTAACGCTAACATTTGATGGTATAAAATCTCCAGCGCGCTACATGAACTATATCTGTCAGTCTATCGCGAGAGACGTTGACGCGATAGTACAATAATTTATTTTTCATTAAATTTACCCGAATAGTGCCTGGAAGCTTATGTGAGTTAGCGTGTGCTGGAACCTTTTCATTCACAATAAGAAATATTATTTCGGAAATGAATTTATAATAAAACACCAAGCAAAGAAATGTTTTACAAAAAATGACAAAATAATAGAAACTACGTAAGAATAACGTTGCTATTAAATGAATGAGAGGAATTGTCGCCAAAATGATTAAGAGACTCACAACACCCAGTACTGATTGAAATGCTCAACCAAAGAATGTCGAATGGCAATGGATTGATAGATGATTCCACAAAATGGCGATTTGAATTATGATGAGATTATGATGAGTTTTCGTAATGGCAACAGCAAGAAGTGTTATGGCATGGAGAAAGATAGTGAAAATGAATTCGCATAGTGCAGCAGACATTAAGGAAGCCATTCATGAACGGATAGGACGCCAACGAAATCGGAACAGAGGAAGGGTGTCCACTTCTCAGAAGACTAAAGCTCACAATTATATCCATAAAATTGAGTAATCAAAGAATTGTAAATTTTTTATACCAACACCGCCCAAAATGTTTACTTCTTTGAACCAGAAAATTGTGACCAATGTAAGATGCAAAAGGCCAATATCAATATTAACTTTGGTTGATCTTTAGATCTGGCGAATCGAAGGTAGACGAAGTATTGGGACCTTCTGGTAGGAAGACCTGTAATAATTCATTCAGAATCTTCAAACTTCGTCAAATTAAGACCAACAGAAACGACCCACAATTCGGAGTGAACACCCAAGTGTAGAGTTAGACCTCCCGCAGACTACAGATTGCACACTCACTCCCGTCTCTTTCTTTGGCCTGTGCTCTTTGAGAGAGAAAGAGATGAGTTGAACTATGGGTGGAAAAAGGCTTTTTTACACCAAACGGCCTACATCGGGTTATTTATGAAATACATCGCGTCCACAAGCATCGCTCGTATTCCGCGATGAATTCGCTACTTCTCGGCAAGGTCTAGAGTTTTACTATCGGTACAGTTACGATCGTAAGTCGCAAATGACAGCTGCCACTATCCTGCGCAGCTTTTTTGCTCCAACTAACAAAATTGCAATCAGCGGGGAGTCTAGCAGATATCTAGATCGAATTAGTACGAGGCGAGAGAGCGTAGAGGTTGGGTGACAGGGGACAGAAGGCGAAGGCCATATCTAAAGGCGGGGTGACAGGGTATAGGGGCGAGTGGCGAGGGGGCGAAGGTCAGAGGCGACAGAGCGTAGAGGAGGGGTGTGAGGAGACAGAGGGCGAGGGGCATAGCTAAAGACGGGGTTAGAGGGGACAGGGGGCGACGGGCATGGCTAGAGGCGGGGTGACAGGGGACAGAGGCGAAGGGCAAAGGGGGAGGAGGGCACAGAGGCGAAAGAGAGTAGCTAGAGACGGGTGACAGGCGATAAGGGCGAAAGGG
>BHDV01004900.1:72421-84075 GCA_005406045.1 Adoxophyes honmai
GCGAGGGGGCGAAGGTCACAGAGGCGACAGAGCGTAGAGGCAGTGTGACAGTTGATAGGGGACGAGATGCATGGCTAGAAGCGGGGTGACAAGGGACAGGGGGCGAGGGGAGTATCACGAACCGGAGCTGCTGCGTCGGGCGTGGAGCGCGCGCGTGTACTGGTGGATGTTGTCGAGCGCGGCGGCGGCGCAGCGGCGGCCTTCTGGACACAGCGGGGGTTATTGGGGCTCTTACGGGTAACATAGCTAAGACTACTGTTGGGGGAAGTCCACTCTGCAGTTTAGGTCTACGGTAAGCCGGTAACGGCAGGTAGAGCAATATTTTTACGCCTAAACATGTTCGGGAGCGGACCTTTTGTACTATTCTGTGATATTGTTTTCAGAAATTGATGGTAGAATCCTTTTGAATGACTTCAAACTCAAAATTATATTTGAATTCTATTCAATCAATTGAACTTGAGTTTGATTTATGAGACATTCGCCTCATTAGATTCTGCGGTCTACGAAAAGTATTATGCAAATTTCGTTGAATACATTTTAGTAAGCAGGGGCTTTAAGTAGAAAGCCGTTTTTAGGAAATCACAACTTGGAAAAAATGAGGTTCATCCGAGTGTCTCTAAAATCGTGTCATCTAGTTCGCCGGATAGTATACACCAGGGGTGGCCAACTTGATTGCACCCAAGATCTCCTGTTTACTAACGAAACCTTGTGCGATCTATCAATCACAAACTTATTGAAAGCAAGTGGTGATTATGATTACCAACGTTGCGCGGTTTGGTCTACGTATTTTTTTTTACTTTACCACGATCGATAGTCGCTATCGACCTGTTGGCCACCCCTGTTTATACAGAGGTTAGTGTACCTTTGTGGGGGCCGCGGGGCGGCGGGGAGGGCGCGGAGCCGTCGCAGGCGGGGCACAGCCAGCGCTTGGCCTGGCGCGAGGGCGGCGCGCGGCCGCACTATACAGTTAGTGTACACTAGGGTACCTTTGTGGGGGCCGCGGGGCGGCGGGGAGGGCGCGGAGCCGTCGCAGGCGGGGCACAGCCAGCGCTTGGCCTGGCGCGAGGGCGGCGCGCGGACGCACTCCGCGTGGAACCGCGCTGCGCATGCGCGGCAAGCGGCTGCCAGCTCGCCGCCGCTGCCGCAAGCGCCGCATACCGACAGCTCTAGGGACTCTGAGGATGAGTCGCTGGAACAACGAGACCAATGGTTATATGCCTCAGTTTCAATGCTATAGACATGCAATCCTATTGGTGAGATTTGCTGAGTTCTTTATGACATCCACTAAAGGCCGGTCGCAGAGCACAGCGAAATTCAAGCGTTGAGCCGCTGCTATCTATCTCTGTCGCATGCGTGCAGTAATATTTCCCTCAAGCTCGCACTTGAGCCCGTGCGTCGCATTATGCTCCAATTTCTCTGAGCTCCGTGACCGGACTTTAGTCTTGTATTGCATACGGGAAGAACACCACGGATACTTGATATAAACGATATTATCAACTAATTAAACGGAGCTTAAGGGAAACTCAATACGATCGAACAATGTACTTGTTAAACTAAGAACGAAAACGTTAATTATTTTGCCTCATTCATGCGCTGTCATTTTGACGTTATATCCGGGTACATTATGCAACTCCTACAATCGAAGTACATACGTTATTTTCACAATTTTCATTATCTTCAAAATTATTTTATTTCAATAACTTGCACAAAACAGACTAAACCGTCAATTACATTTAGTAATTCGACGTATGCGGGACCACAACAGTAGAAAGGGTACGATAGTCGGAAGCATGCGGCTAGCGACAGCTGCCACGGCTGATAATTCGACGGCAGTCGGCGCACAGTCTAGTGTAAAACGACGATAGTTGGCAGAAGTAGTATAGAACACTCAGTGTAATTTCATCATCATCATCATCATCAGTCTATATACGTCCCACTGCAGGGCACAGGCAGTGTAATTTCTGCTATATTAAAAGCAAAGTGACTATTTACCTCTTGCTAGAATCCTCCTTTGGTTCTGACCACAGTTTCCTCCTCTTGCGCGGCGTGCGTTCCTTCGGCCGGCACTGCTCGCAAAACCAGTCGCCATCCGGCACTTTCTGTGGTCATATTAAAACAAAATTATACATTGATAAAATAAACAACCAATAGTTAAACAACCAATTTGCAATGTACGCAAACATAAATAAAACGGACATTCGGTAAGTTCACAACATCATCGTCAAGACATAACTCCAACATTAAAATTAACAGTAATTCTCCTGTCATCAACTAAACCAAAAGTAATGGATAAACTCATTAAATCAAGTCTACTTTCTTACCTTACGATTATTTTGCTGCGTCAATACTAAATTCATCTGATAGCGTGAAATTGAAATGACACAAAATGAGAATAAGATGTAAAAAGTGTTTAAGTTTGACGTTTATGTAAATTAAATTCCTTCTTGATTCCAACAGCACATTTTTTTTATTACCGAGTTAAAAGTGGGTCTCAAGATCAGGTCAAAAGCGAGTGAGCAGACCACCAACCCTTGGGCATTCGGCATTGGATATTGGAAAACTTAATACCCGTACTGCATCTGTGGTCAGTGTGAAAGTGCCTTTAGAGACAGATATTATTAGTGTTACCCGAAGTTTGACAATAATAGTAAACATGACGCCGAAAATGTGGGCAATTGTAAACCGCTGCCAGTTGCATCAAGCAATCTAACGGAAAGAACAGTGGCACTGCGTCACACATTGACCTTAAATAAAGAGTGTTTTTATCACCACCGAGTATTTGTTTGTCCCTCACTCACCGTCAACTTAGGCTTCAAGCAATACAAGTGATGTCCCTTGTTGCATCCATCACAGAGGAGCATATTGTCAGGGTCTGTCTTCCTCCGGCACAGACGACAGCTCGCGTTCAGGATGGAGGCGGACCACGTGATGCTGGAGTCTAGCGTGAAGAGATGGAGCACGATCTGGGCGAAGCTGCGGCACTCCATGAGGGAGACTTGCCAGCGGGCTAGGGTGTCCAGGTCGAGAGGTTTGTTCTTGGCCTCGCGCTCTTTGCGCTCTTTGTCGCTTAGGCCTGTGGGTAGGCGGTATGTTAGTGAAGTGAGTGCAAGGGATGATGTTTCTCGGGAAAAATGGTTTTTAGGTGTGACATGGGGTCGTCTATTTTACGCATAATTATGTATTGGTATAAATAAACCACAGAACAGAAAAAACAAGTAGAAGTGTTAAGTGGGCGGGGCACGTGTGTCAATTTTACGCGTATATCCGCAAGACTCCCTTAGTGCGCAGCTTTCATTCATGCGTGACAGTTGAGCGGAAAATTTTCTGATATTATGTAAATATGCCCTGTTGTGCAGTTTTAGAACGTAAAAACGATAGCCGCAACAAAAATATTACTCATGGTGGCATTTCGTATCATCGGTAAGAGCTATTTTATATTATTTCTGATTTTTTTTGCATTTTTATTCCGCGTGACATTTCTGAGCTATTTGATATTCAAAATTGAGCTTTATGTGACAGTCACTAGCTCCATTCTTGCTTGTGTCAAATAATGTCAATTTTTCTAGAACGTTCTCTACTCAGAAGTACGTTGAACTTGCAAAATTAGTGAGAATGTATTGTCGATAAAGTTATCGATAATCGTTTTTTAGTTTCGAATGAATTATGTAAAACAAACTATTTTAGATTTCCTCATCCTATTTAAAAGGAAAAATGGATCGAGGCGACTGGGAGACAAAATTGGATGCCAGCGAAAACTACATAGTACAATATGTTCGGAACATTTTAATGAGAACGATGTTGTTATTACTCCAAAAGGCTACAGATATTTAAGTAGCACGGCTGTTCCAACTCGAAATATTGTCACGGTAATGAATGTATGTATACATTTTTTTAATTTAGAAAATATTTTAACGTACCATATATCTCAAAAGGTATAATAACGAAACCATCCATGCGTTTGTCTGTCTGTCACTCCATTTTCTCCGAAACCTCTCAACCAAAAATAGATACTAGTGTAAGTTTAGTTTTTTTATATTTATTAGTAACTTTAACTAACTACGTTATCCTTTTTATAGATTAGTACTGGAGATTACATGAAACCGTGTCGACTGCGGCAGTTGTGCAAACGTTCCGCTGACGGCGCTGTCTCAGTTTCCATACAATTTTTGTGGTAACTCGCAAAAAAAATCGTTATCGACTGCATGATCGTTTTAGACACACTAGACGTACTGCTTCGTCCTCCCCGCGTCTCTGTACCGCGCGGGCGAGGACTCAGTTACGCGGTCTATAGTTAGCTAATATCGATAGGTACAAGATACATGCCTGTACATCTCTAGTTCTATATCACAGTCTTAGTCTAGTTTAACGTCAGTCTTAGTCCTTAGTGCTTACTTCATAGTTCGGCTACTCAACGCAAGATGGCAGTAGTTTGTATGTATAGTTAAATGTCATGTCCAGGCGTAATAAGCAACAAATGCGAGTAATGAATTGTGGACAGTGTGACTCAGGCATAAGGTCTAATATATTATTAGCTGACTGCTGCTTCTTGTTTCCTTTTGAATAAAACATGTCTACCAATCACATTCAAAATATCTATGTAGTTAACTTTGTGTTGGTGTGCGCAACGGCGACACTGGTTCTGAAAGTAATTGACGCATAAGGCACTTCCATTGTATTTTCTCTTCCGTGAAATAAACTAATGTCGCATAAGCAGACTTCGCAACATTTAACACTCATTTTGAGATTTTTTGTCGAAACATCTTTACGCATAAAATGCGAATTGTGAATGCTCATTAGGCATATCAATAGTCTTGATTTCGGACATGGTTTCGGACTGAATTTTGGACTATCAAAATTATGGCAAATAACTACTGTGCTAAAAATATTCCTAATAGAATTATACCAAGACAATACAATGTTATTTTGCCATGGATTATGCCAAATAGACTGTCCGCATGAAAAAAAATCGTCGGAAACAAATATGTAATGCGACATCAGTAACGTTCAATAGGTTCCGGCCAAAAAAAAGCAAAACAGATGGCACCCGTGCGTGACTCGCGTCTTCCGAAAAATCGAGAAGGAAAATCTCAGCATACACGAAAAAAAACTGACAGTTGAGAGAGTGTTCAAAGAGTTTTGACGTACCAAGCGGCCGCTTGATGTACTTGTGGTGAACGGCTTGCTGCACTTGTAGTAGGGCTCCGCAGAGCCCCCGCACGCTGGCGCTGGCCGCGGGCTCGGGGCTCCCCTTGGGCTCGAGGCAGTACCCCGGGTCGCGGTACTTGTTCTCTGGTATCGCTGCCACATCGGTTTTGTCGTCTGCAACAAAATTACGGTTAGTTAAAGTTCAGTAAGGAGGAAATCGAAATCGAATTTGATATTTACCACGTGATATTCAGTGAAAGAAAATACATACATACATACATAACCGTCACGCCTTATTCCCTGTGAAAGAAATTTTCGTGAAGAAACCTATAAAAAACGACGAAGAATTTCTATGTCATGTGTGAAGTTCCTAATCCGCACTGGGCCCGCGTGGGAACTATAGCCCAAGCCCTCTGATACAGAAAGAAGGTCAGTGCTCAGTAGTGTGACTTAATAAGGCTGGATTATTATTTTATTATAAATATTATCAGGACGAAATGGCCTCCGCTTGAGCCAGACTCTCCAAACGCTGGCAAGAAGTCTAGCGTCGAAGTTGCTAAACTGGTAACACTCTGTAAAACTATGTTTCGTTTCGTTACGTAGAATGCGAGGTAAAATTACTAACTGATTTCTTATCGTAATTATTAAACAGTTCCGTCCCTTTTGAGTAGCTCCATGTGAGAAAGACCGAAATCTGACACCACACGGGGCAGTTCACTATGGGTTAGTTCGCAACGATAGGTACGAGACGCGCGACGCGGCGCTGCGTGCACATATATGTAACAGAGCAACTCAAAGTAAACTTTATTCGCTACACGATAAGGTTCACATTTCACTGAGTATTCAGAGTACGTTGTGCTGCGCCTCGAGAAGCTACAAACGCGCGAAATCACTGGCCTCTTTATGCATCGCCGCGTCTCGGTGTGAACTGACCATATACACCAAGAAAATGGAAAAGTATGTTCTTCAGTTGATAAACAGCTGGTGAACCGACCTGTGGGCTGTAGGCGCGCGGCGTCCGCAGCGTAGTCGTCCCGGTAGCGGCCGCCGGGCCCCCACGACAGGTAGTCGGCCTGCTTGTCGTAGCCGCGGACCATTATCGTGCCACGCCACGCTTCGCGGTCCTGGAAAAAACATATTGTCAGCGAATATGTAATAGTAGCAGGGGGATATACCTGGCTAAAAAGAAACCCGGCCAAGCGCGAGTCGGACTCGCGTTCGAAGGGTTCCGCACCAAAAACCAATAACATGAACACACATAAATTTTGATTAAATCATAAAAAAATTGAACTACATATAAACCTATCCTTTGTTACTTTTTGCGACAACCATGGAGGGGTCACATTTTACCAGCCCCAGTTTTCAGTTCAGTCTCAGCAGCCCTCACTCCTCACCTTCACTTTAAGCACTCCCAGGCAGCCATGGAAGATCTTCTCCTCCAGCTCCAGGATGTGGTCCCTCAGGTTCAGCTCGAGCGCCTCGGCCAGCGAGCAGTCGGCCGGCACCGCCAGCGACGGCTGGAACTTGTGCTGGCGCGTCGACGGCGGCGGCAGCGGCTGCCGACACACATCACCCTTCAAAATTGTGAACTTTATGCAAGTAGGTTCCTAAGTGCACTTTTACACTTCATTTTCGAGTCTACCTGCGCTTCGGAAAGACCATAATTGCCAAGAATGCGCGCAAGAAACTTGGCAGGAAGTCATTTTTTCAAAATAAGTACAAGTTTTTCATAAAATTTAATTTTGACAAAAACAGTGTACAAAATGTGGAGACAAAATATTTAAGTAAAAGCAGAATGACTAATCTAATGGGCAAGGCAACGCGTTTCAAGTACTGACCTCCCCCACCAGGATACATCTGTATTTTGTTAATTTTATTCCTAAAATATTTCAAAGTAACTTCCTTAGTCTTATTTTATTTTTGTTGTTATTAATGTTAATTTTCTGTGAGATTTAAATTTCCGGGGTCGCACTGAAAATCAGCACCGCTTGCCGCAATATCACGCTAAGTGCGTGCCTTATGGCGCCCTTTAACCTTTTGACCGCCAAGGCGCGAAGTGAAACGCTGTGCTCCTAACGCCACGACGTGAGTCGGCTCTTAGATAATGCTTGTTTTTTTTTCGAATGGTGCTGTATTATTTTATTTAAATTAGGTATAAAATAACTTACACTACCTATAAATAAAGTAAACCTAGAAAAAATGTTGCAGCATTTTATATTTCAGTTCTTTCGCAATAACTTCGACGCACCATTTAACGTCGTGGCGTCACGGGCACTGACTTGCGATGACGTGATATGGCGTCTTTGGCGGTCAAAAGGTTAACAGACTTATTTTCCTGTACACCATAACACAGTACATTATAAACAGTGTATCAACTGACCGCTTTAGCAGCCGGGTTGAGCAGATGCAGCGGGCACTTCTCAATGTACTCGAGTATGTTGTCCTTGTCTTGCTCGAGGTTCCGCCGTAAGTCGTGCTCCCTCAGGCCGCGCTTGTTCAGCGACTGGATGAGCGCCTCGATATGCTCCGGCGTGTGGAAGACGGACCAATGCGGTCGGGTTTCGTCCTGAGGGAAGATAGGTTGAATACTTGTAACATGAAGTAGTATGAAATATATTGTAGTATGAAAGTTTGGGTCCCCAGAACAAAGGAATACTCATTGTGATGTTCATAGCGTTATGTTCTGCTGCTATAGTCGTTGATACGTACAACATACATACATCACCATTCCCAAATGGGATAGGCAGAGTAAACGCAAAACTAATAGACAAAACCAAGACTATTTCCCGTTTCGTGGGCACATCTCAAAGGTTGGCTGTAAGAGATCCCTTATGGGATAAGTCCACCTTTGTACTTCGCCTTTTTATTTGTATATGAGTTTTGTATTTTGTGTTCTTTCCTTTTGTTGTACAATAAAGTGTTTACTTACTTACTTACTTACATCTAGCATATTTTTTTAGGTTTTGAGTTGGCAGGTATAATAGTGACAGGTTGCTGCTAGCTTGTGATGATATGAGATCTTACCTTCTTGGTTAAATGAAATATTTTTTTAGACAAAACCATCACTTTATGAAATTAATACTGTGTGTCGAAGCAGGGTTCTATGTTCCAACTGTTCGGAGATATCGTGCCTGTGAGAAGTCGACGAGAGGCTTCTTGATGTGACACACGAGGACCTGTCATTCTGTCGTACCTTCCCGTGCACGAGGCAGGAGCCGCCGTCGCCCGTGCACAGCATGAGGTCGGCGGGCGCGCGCGAGTCGAGCGCGCTCAGCTTCTGCGAGAGCCCGTTGACGTGCGCGAGGGGCTTCTTCGGCGAACCGCCGCGCGAGTTCGACGCGGACTCGTTCTCTTTGTCGCTGCCTGCTGGAGGACATTTTGCTTTTATACAGTCTGGTTGATAATAGTGTTTTAGTAAAAATAAAAAAATCCATAGCCTTGTAAGTAAATCTTGTGTTATTAATTCAGAATCACTAGCTCTTTCCATTTTAGGAAGATAAATGTGTCTCAAAGTTTTTATATTATTATGTATGTTTTTCTCTTGTTAGAGAGTACATATACTTTTTAGCAAACAACTAGGCAGGATCACAGAGAGATTAAGTTCGCGCAGCGTTCCGGGTACAAGCAATGCGCGAATTTACTCTCTCTTTCTAAAATCGTGGCATCTAACTTGCCGGAGACTACACTCTTCTTTCGGTCCGGTGTTCGAGGGTCTGCTATTTGGCATGGAAATGATAAAGGAACAAAAACAATCATGGCGTCGAGTCCGGAGCTAGGAAACCCTGTATTTATATTTTACTAGCTTTTGCCCGCGGCTCCGCTCGCGTTAAATTCGGGGTATCACAGAAGAGATAGCACACATACCAATTTATAGCTTTCTACATTGAAAACTTCCACCCCTCATTTTAGGAAAATGGGGGTTTTGAAGAGACAAAATGTAGCCTATGTCACTCTCCATGCCCTAAACTATCTCTACCTAAAAAATCACGTCAATCCATCGCTCCGTTTAGCCGTAAAAGACGAACAAACAAACAAACACACTTTCACATTTATATATTGGTAAGGATTTTCATTGCACACATATTGTTAAGTTAGTATTGATTTAAGGCTTGTATATTTTTAGATAAGTTCAACAAAAATCAGTGTCAAATTGCCATTAATAAGAGCGTGCGCACACAGAGAGCGGTCAGGAGTTCCGAGTTCTGCGTTCTATAGAACGTACCGATCTCTAACAACAACGCACACAGCGGGCGGTCACAGCGCGGCGGCCAAAGCAGAACGCCGCGTCCAGAGAGTGCTATTGCCGCGGAGACTAAATGTCTTTCTTTAAATAGTGTGTAGTTACCTCGCTCGCGATGGGGCTCGGGCTTGTCGCGGCACGGGCCGCGGCTGTCGGCGCCGCTCTCCACGAACAGCCCCGCCACGTGCTGGTTGAGCCAGTAGCGCCGGAACGCGCGGTCCGAGCCTGGAAACACGTTGCTATAGTACAACAGAACATACGTGAAAAGTCATCTGTTCGAATTTCGGGGTGCTGTTGTCTTGATGAAAACTTAAACCTCAACTAAAAGTTGTTAGAACAACCACTCGCGCAAGATAGACTATCGGTTATTTCCTATTTTTAACTTATCTCTGGAACCACCTAAAGTGGTCCAAGAATCGTTAAACATTATGTAGCAAGTAAACTAAGGACTTCATTTAAAAAAAGTACCTAAATAGAAAAAAAAATGCACAATTGGTGATCCATGCCCAAGCAAAATTGTAGTCAGAACCACCAAATTAGATAGCACAAGGTATCCATTTCACACGAAAAAAAAACTGAAATTAATATTATACTCAACAAACCGAAACGCGACGTTTTGTAAGGCCTTCAACAAGATGCCCAGATGCTTTGATTAATCGCTGGAAGTGGACAGTACACTGTAGCGCTCCTTGAAGAAAGCCTAAGGGATGTTTCAGCTAATAACGATGATAAACATCCAAAGAACACATCGGAGCTACTCAGTAACTCACCCATATAAGAAGTGTAATCGAAGAGCTGTATCTTCAACTCCTTAACCTTCTTTTCGTACTCGGCCTTCAGACCCTCGCTGTCCTTGTTCATCTTCTCCAACGCTAGCTTGAGCTCCTCGTCTAACGCTCGGGCCTTCTCTCCGACCAGCTTCTGTTCGGTCTTCTTTGCGGCGTACTCTTTCTTCAGGTCTTGGCGCGCTGTTATGAGTTGGGCTTCGCGACGGCGTTCGTTTATCTGGACAGAGACAACAGTTGGATAGTGAGATGTTTTTTAAGTGGTAATTTGACAGGAATATCGTCGTACTAAAGGGGCATCCACAAATTACGTTACACGAATTCCGTGATTATTCATTTGTAAAACTGTTGCATACCCTAACTACAACAAGTTTGTGACTTTACTATGAAATCAGCACAAATTCACAACAATGTTCATAAGCTTGAAGCCAAGGATACACTAGGGTGACTAGGGGACAAATGTCCCGCGACACGTGTCCCCAGCGACGTCGGGCGAAGTAGCGCAACGTTGCCGGGCTTCGCTCGACATGTCGCGCGACACGTGTATATACGCGGATATAAGTCGCGCGATTTCGCCAGATGATACACAATGTCGTGGGACATTTGTCCCCTAGTGTATCCTTGGCTTGAGGTTAATTAGAAACTTCTGCACTGTTCTGTGAATGCAGAAGCGAGAATAGGAAGAAACCATAATGGCACTTATGTCAAATACTCCTTTCTAGCTTATGTTATAGACGCAGTTAGAGCTCGAGCTTAAAAAAAGAAGTTATAATGTTAACATCTTCTGAAGTCTCCTGGTAACTCACATGTAATGTCCTCAACGCTTGCTTAGTGTTGCGCATCTCATCGAGCTTCTCCTCTATGATGTCGCGCACTGTAGCGTAGCTGATCATCTGGTTCATCAGGCACTGCAGGATCTGGAACTTGTCACCTGCGCACAGAGAAATGAGAATTAAGAATTTTGTTAGATCGAGTGCGGCATCCGTTTTTATTTCCTTTTAAGTTAGCATTTCATACTGGAAGGTGGTTCCTGCGCTATTATGGTCTTGTAGTTGGAGATGATGCCACTGTCTTGGGTGTCATGCCATCGTAGTCATAATCCCTTATGCAAGGAATTCACAATTGAATGAGGAGGAGGGGAAGAGTTATGGCTTTGTTAATCTTTTCGACGGGCTGGTTTCCGCAACACGACGACTTTAGTATTCAAGTATTTTCGCGCACCGCTTTTTTCGTGGTAAACTGCTCTGCTAACTTACCCGTACTACTCCAAAACCTTGCCAAGTTAGATACCGTAAATTGTATATTCATGATGATAGTTCAAGAGAGACGCAGCCGCAGCCCGGCGTCGTCGTGGCTGCTGTGGCTGTGGCAGTGTGGCATGCGGCACTCACCGGGCGGCAGGTCGGCCACGTGCGCGGCGTGCAGCGCGGCCAGCACGCGCGGGCGCGCCAGCCGCAGCCGCAGCCCGGCGTCGTGGCTGCTGT
>BHDV01004900.1:84086-104527 GCA_005406045.1 Adoxophyes honmai
CGTGGCTGCTGTAGCCGCCGCGCTGGTGGTAGCGCCACGTGGCGCAGCGGGAGCCCGGAGCCGCGCCCGAGGAGAGGAGATGTAGCCTAGAAGGAAGGACAACTGGTTAGTCCGACAGATACATTATTGAAAACCGTTATGCCGAGAAAGTCAACTGGTTCCACCGCCAGTTACATTAGTAGAAACCATTGTACCGGGAAGGAAAACTGGTTACACCGCCAATTACATTAATAGAAACCATTGTACGGGGAAGAACAACTGGTTACACCGCCAATTACATTAGTAGAAACCATTATACCGGAAAGGACAACTGGTTACACCGCCAATTACATTAGTAGAAACCATTGTACCGGAAAGGACAACTGGTTACACCGCCAATTACATTAGTAGAAACCGTTGTACCAGGAAGGACAACTGGTTACACCGCCAATTACATAAGTAGAAACCATTGTACCAGGAAGGACAACTGGTTACACCGCCAATTACATTAGTAGAAACCATTGTACCGGGAAAGACCACTGGTTACGCCGCCAGTTACATCAGTAGAAACCATTGTACCGGGAAGGACAACTGGTTACACCACCAATTACGTTAATAGAAACCATTGTACCGGAAAGGACAACAAATTACTAGCCTACTTTTCAGTTTTATTGCTATTGAAAATGTCGATCATTGGTTTACTATCGAGCAGTGGCTATTCTTACAAACATCACACCCAAATTCACAATTGGAGGAGGCAAAGCACACAAAGCAATGCATAATGAAAATGATGACCGTGTTTCATAGGCAATTTAAACATTATTTTAAGTTTAAATTAAATGAAAGTAAAGGTAAAAAAATATTACACAAAAACAGATAGGTCAATAAAATATAAAGACCAAAAGAAATCTCTGCTAATCAACCTTAGAGAAAACTAAAGCACGCCGTAAATCTGTATCGCCTCTCAAGTTTTCTTTTGGTTCACAAAATTACAAATATACAATACTGTAGGATTAATATTTGGTCACAATATGTATTGTCGCGATGTGACATTTTTCAAACTTTAACGTAAATTACGAACGCTAGGGAGCGCTATTGCGCGTCTCTTTCTTAGCGTGTCGTAGCGCTACGTCGTCGATAGAGGGCGTGTTTTCAGAAGTCTCCGGCCTATAAATACGCGAACGAGTGAAAGGAACTTTCTTTTCTTCGATAGAGCTAGGGCTCTTAGATTTACTTGTATTTTAATCCTTAATTTTAAACTGTTTTAAAATTAAACTCAGTTAAATTGCCGATCTAGGTAAGTTCTGATATTTGGTCTCTTCTTAACTGCTTTCTTCTGTATTGATTTAAATTGTATTGTTCTCTCCTTGCTTGTCCGTTGGTTTCTGTATACCAACGGACAAATTTTAAATTATTTAAAAATGTAACTACCGCTGTAACGGTCCTTTTTCAAAATTTAAATTCCAACTGTTTGATTTTACTTTGTGTACTATTTCTTTTCTTTTTGTAACTCCGTTGCGATTGCCCTTGCCTACGCCTTGCTTCCGCAACAGAAAGAATATGGCTTTCCCTTGCCCGCGCTGGGTTGGGGCTCTGTTGTGACTGGCAGGAGCAATCGCTACGGAACGCACTAGAACCACCCTTTGGTTATAGGCAACACCCTACGGGTTGGAAGATCATCCACCACTATCCTCGGTTGGATCTCCGCCCTACGCTACGTGAAGCACAACCTTCGGCTGCCTTCTACCCCTTCGCGCGCTCCCACTGTAACGCCAGCCACAGGATCTTCGCCGCCGTCTCCTGGGCTAAGGGAAGTGCCTCTCGAGCGTCCTGAACCAACCTACCGAACCCTCTACCCTGAACTCGTGCCGCGAGCTTGTGACAACCTTGTCGGGGGATATTATATAAATAAATACCTAGTCTTGTCACTACTTTTTAATTTATCTCCCGCAAGCTCCCCGCTAGACGCTAATCGCGACAGTATGAACCAGAATAGCATTCGAAATCAGCGAAGAAAAAGATCATAACGCTAAGAAAACATACCAAGGAACATTCCAAGTCTCAGTGTAAACTATCAAGACATAACTCACCTTAGCACTTCAGTGACAGTGGTGGGGTCGAGCGGCAGCTTGCTGAGCGGGGTGCCGAGGTACGTCTGCGACCACTTGCTGGCCATCGTGGCCAATTCCACCGCCTTGTTCATGCCTACGTCGCTTATAGGCTCGTAATCTGCAATATACCAATAGGATCATTGTAAGAGACAACATACACACATACAATCACGCCTGTGTTCCCAAATGGGACGCAGAGCACACAAAACGTGACAGAGACAACCAGATTAAAAAAAAGTACTAACGGGATCTTGCTTAGTTTCTAATCAGCACTGAGCCTGTGGGGTAAATGTAGCATTTTCCCTCTCAAACTGAGAGGCCTGTGGTCAGCGGTGGGACGTATTTAGGCTGAATTACATATACCTAGTACAAAACTTTTTTAGGACGGCATGTTTTGATCTAGGTGATCTACTTAGAAAAATGTAGACTAAATTCGATTTAAGACGTAAATTATTAGTTTGTTCTATTATAAGTGAGTTAAACAATAGTATCATGTTGAATCCTACCTGTAGACTCCTGTATACGGCCGCTCTCGTTATAATCCTCCGCCTCGTCTTCTTGCAGTGCAAATATCGTCGTCAAAAACATCTGTATGATGTCACTGAAGACACCAGCATGCTCTTTCAGCGTCAACGCTTTCCTAGAGAGAACAAAATAGCCAGTGAACAACATTTTCAGTTGTCTTTTTACTAATGGAATGGAAAAAGCACCAACAAGGGTCTGTTATTTTAGAAGAATGCAGTCTTTTATTTTTATTTTTGGTATTGTTTGTTCTCAATTCAAAATTTTGCCTGCAGTAAATAAATTTGTGATTACCTGAATGTTTCAAGGTCCAGCCCGTTGTGCAGTGTGTCTTTGACTTTGAGGGTCTCTCCGTGGATGTGGACAAACTCCAGCACGGACAAGAAGTCACCAAAATGTTCATGCGGGATGCCCTCTATATCTATTGGTGTGCCTACTGGCATTATCTGTTGAGATAAGTAAATAAACTCTTTAATGTAAGAAAAAAAATCACAGATAGATATGACACAAGAAGATTCTAGAAAGAACCTTAGATTTAAAAAATAAATTGAAATTGGAATAACACATTTGAATTTAAATTTTACTAATATGACATGGTGGATGAGGTGCTATGATTGTAATTTCAGGATCTGGTTAAAGCTGATGTTTAAATACATGTAATATATTAATTCATTCGCCATGTGAAGCGAGATAAGAAACATTTTTATAAAAACTTTTTTGTCCTATTTCGTCTTTTAAACGTGGAAAATTCTACCCTGAACCATCAAGTCACCCGATACATGAATGAGTCACCTATATCTACATTCTATGGGCATACCTTATGATCCTCCAAGTCCAAGTCTTCTTTGACCTTCTGCCACTCCTTGAGGTACGCCTTCTTTTTAGCCTTCTCTTCCTCCTTGCGTTGTCGCAACTGCTCTTCTGCTCTGCGCATCTTCTCTGCTAGCTCTTGAGCGTTCTTCTTTGCCGCTGGGTCAGCAGCCGGCTTCTGTTTTGGTGCTAGAATGGATGAGGTACGATTAAAAGGTTGCTAATATACGAAAGCGGCAGATTTTTTCTGGGAGTTGATCTGACATTCAGCATAACGTTTGAAGGTATTGTCAACCAAAATATTTGTTTGTTTCAATGTACTAAAGCATACTAAAGCAGCTGTTTCGTAACGTAATTTCGAGCTTTCGAAAATTTTGCATGAAAATCTAAATTTCAAACAAGATTTTAAACTACATTTACAATAAAAATTGTCTTGTTTTTTTAGCTAGCCTCATTTAAATCATCATCTTAGCCTCTTGTATCTGCGTTACAGTATGTCTCTACAGTAGTGTCCGACCGAAGGTACAATTTTGGCCGAAGCCGAAGCCGAAGCCGATTAATCGGCTTTCATGAAAACCTTCGGCCGAAGCCGAAGCCGAAGCCGAAGGTGTGTTGACCCAAAGAAATGAGAGGATTTGCTAATAGTAAAAAAAACAGCAGTATATTTTCCGCAGTTTTCGCTTCGAAATCAAGTTTAGTGTGTTTATGTTGTTATGTTATGTGTTGTCAGTTATTTATAAGATTAACTGCAAGCAATGCGATCGAGTCGGCGAAACGCTGTTCTGCTAAGCCCTGCGCACTATCCGTCTCGCTCTGGCATCGTTCGTTCAATTTCAAATCACAATTTGCAAACCTTCGGCTTCGGCCAAAGCTTCGGCCAAATTTTGGCCGAAGCCGAAGTTTTGGCCGAAGGTGGATTTTTTGGCCGAGGGTGGCCGAAGCCGAAGCTTCGGTCGGACACTACTCTACAGACAGTGTGTTCCTTGGCAAAGGCCTCAAAGTTTCAGTTAAATAGTTATCTTATTAATTTTCGTTTTTGGAATATTTTTCAACCAATTTGAAACTCACTTTCAGTTTTCTCCGTCTTCTTGAGGAACTTGTCCATCGACTGCTGCTGGCCCTTCTTATCGGGTGTGCCCTTCTTGGCCGACTTGGTGGCCGAGCCGGGCTTGGCCGGCGCCTTGCTGGGCGGGGACTTCATCAGCTTCTTGGACGAGGGGAACTCTGGCGGCTGGCCGATGAACATCTGGTCAAAGTTCACTTTGGCTATGTTGTACTTTTCGAGTGCTGGTTTCTGTAAATAAGGAATACCACATCATGTAGGACAGTAATAAAGTGATACCTACAATGGTTTGTTACATTGCAGTATGACTGTCTTCAGAGTTACTTGATGGGCACCAGTGGTTTTAGATAGAAAAGAAACTGAACAGGCAGAAACTTCCTGAATAGCCAGTCCATATTTTGGTGGAGATCATTATGATCAACTCATGAAAGTAACACATCAACATACCAGTTGAATACTGTCATGGTGAATTCCTTCTTAGGCCGGCCACATACATTCGGAATTTTTCCGTTCGGAATCCCGAATCGGACTTTCCGAACGCAGTCAATCCATACAAAATCAATGGACCGCCACACACATTCGGAAAAATTCCGTTCGGAAAGCTTGCGAATGTGTGTGGCGGTCCATAGATTTTGTATGGATTGACTGCGTTCGATTTTCCGATTCGGGATTCCGAACGGAAAAATTCCGAATGTATGTGGCCGGCCTTAGTCTACTGCTTGAAGAACTGGTGTTCATGTTGAGGTGGACATGATAATGATGGTAATAATCTTAGAAGATTCTCATTAGAAAGTTGGCTCAACGGTCTGACTGGTGCAAAAGTCGTCACGGTGTTCAGTATTATATCCCGACACCACACAGGTGTATGCAGGTGCACTAGTAGATGCAGCTTACCTTGATGGTGATGACCCCGTCGGTCTGCTGCACGAACTGCTTGAGGAACAGGCGGTTCTTGTCCCGCGAGTAGACGCCCTTGCGCCGACGCACGCGGTCGTGCGGCGCCAGGCCCACCTTCCCGCCCGTGGGGCTCGAGTCCTGGTATTGCTCCACTTCGTAGCAGTATGAGGACGCTGGCAACACCACTTTGCTGGAACACAACGCAAAGGTTTTTGGTTTGTACAGACAGCTTGCAGAGAAAAGTAACCCTTAGTAATGAAACATTGTATGGGTGGGGGTTTCTTTTCTCCGCTGCTAACTGTATTACCGAAATTGAATGAGACTGGATTGCGATGCAATGGTTGGAAATAGACTAGGGACCTGTTGTCTAAAATGTAACTTAACCTATTTCCTTAGTCGCTTTTTACGGCAAGCATGAAAGAAACGGAGAGGTGATACTGACTTGATAGTGTTTCACAAGTATTAGATAGATTTTAATTCAACTACACGAAAACACTGTGCTACCAACTGTTAATAGAGCCAATCAGCTTTTGTCTATTCTGTCCCATACATAAGACACAAAACAACTATGACAGAGTTGCTTAAGGAAAGCTGTCGCATTATAAGTCACATTTTATGCTCGGGAGATGTGCCATAAAAAAATTGTTTATAATTGTAAGCCCCTAATACTACACAACACACTCCATCCTAGAAATCCAGCATTGTACAGGGTGACTTAGGAGACTTAATAAAATGGTTGATTGACCCAATGAGTCAACAACATGTTAACAGTATGAAAAAGAAATACAAAAAATTGCTAGCTAGACTTGTTAGTCTGACATGTCATATTGCAATTGTGAAAAATCAGCAGGGCAGGTAAATACATTTATACATATATTTAGTGGCGCTATATGACATGGAAATATTTAATTTTCATTGCATGCATTTTGTTATTCAAGGCTAATATATTTTTAGATAATTTCAACTTTTTTTTCTGTGTCAATATTCCGTTAATAAATGTCTTTCTCTGTTTTTCTTTGTATAGTACAGTTGTAGAATTTAAGAGTTTAGCAGCATAACATAGTTCTGGAATTGGTCAGTTTGCATGAAATAAATTCCTTAAACAATTTTTGGTTGAATTTTCCTTTGCAATGTGAGTTAATGCATTGCAGTGCTTCATTTAATTAATTAACTATTTTTTTAAGGTAACAGGTTCCTTATTTACAATGATAAGTGAAGTAATATCAAGATATAAATAATGATGAACTTTAAAAGCTTAAAGGCTTTGGCATAAGGTTAATTTTTATTATACAGAACATTAATAACTTCATTGAGTTATTTATACAAATTGAGGTACATTGCTTTTTTATTCATGCTGTTGGGTTTAGAATAACACCTCTCCATTTCTTCTGTGGACGTTGTAAGAGATAACTAAGGAAATAGGTAATTCTAGGCAATAGGCTAGCCAACCTGGCACTATTATACCTGCCAACTTAAAACCAAAATAAAATCAGCTGGAAGTGGCTACGGAACATGAAATAGCAATGGTTTTGCCTATGCAACGTTTTGTGTGCTCTGCCTGTCTCATTTGGGAATACAGGCATGATGTATGTATGTAGGTATAATTAATTTGAACAGTCAAGTTCATAAATATATGAGCAGACAAATGCCAAATATGTAAACTTTTGCATCTTATTGTCAATGTCATAAAGATGTACAGATATTTTTGAACCCTCAGTTTTGCTCATATATTAATGAACTTGACTGTAGAAGGTGATACCATTGTAATATAATGTCCTGCAGCAAGTCATATTTTAGTTCAAAGAAATAGCAGATAATTATTGGCACTTGAAAAGCCTTACATTTAATAGAATTAAACTGTCATGAATGACTCATGGTTAAGTTTAATAAGATTGTGCAATGCTGGATTACAACAAGAACATGCATTTGAATCTTTTAAAAATCTAATTTTTCCTTAATTTTACAATTATTCACAATAAATTTCTATTTGAGTAAATACAGTTCAAACAGCAAAGTATACCTAAACATAGTAGGTATGTATAAACCAATTTAGATTTAACATAAGTCTGTATGGTGGTCCACCAGTCAATCAAAGAGTCTCCTTAACAACAAGTTAGTTTTAAAATAATTTTATTATTACTCTATAAATAGATTTTACTGTTTCTAGTGCTGCTGTAACAGTTTTTTATAACAGCATGAATAATTCTAACAAGGTTTAGAGTTCAATGAACCTTTAGTTAGGTATTACAACAGTTTATAACTTGAAAGTTTAGGTTCTTTTGCAAATCTGCCAATTGTGTTTTATTGTATGTTTTATCTAATTGCTGTCAGTAGTGTACATGACCTTCAGAAATATGATTAAAGTTCTTCCTATAACATCACTAATTCAAATAAATTATGTAGTCCTTATAATGAGCATTCTAGACAGCATTCACTGAAATGTTTTTAAAATTACAGACCCTTATGGTCTAATAGATTTATGATAAAACATGTCTCATTAGATTAAGGTATAAGAATAAAATATGATATTAGCTTACCTCCCCGGAGGCTGTTTCTGTGATGTGATGGAGAGAATGTGTGCCTCCTGCCAGGAGTCCCCCTCCAGGCAGGCCTCCACTGTCTCCCCAACAAAGAACCTCTCCCTCACATAATTGAAGACATCTTCTGACATCTCAGCAAAAGAACTCCTTTTAGTTCTCGAAGCCAAGTATAGTATTGGGACCCTGAGTTCCATAGGAAAGTCTTTGAGCGACCTCCTCGCAGCCTTCTCACTTTCTAGAGCCTCTGCATAGGTCAGGTTGTTCTTCCCAGTCATCTCACATGACCATACCATGGAGTTAACCAATATGATTCTTTCACAGTATTCTCTGTTAACAAAATAATAACAAAAACATGAATAAACATCACGTAGCGGCGGCGCGGAAGATCGACGTAGTCAAACATCGTGTCACGCTCACGTAATTACGCGATCTCCCGCCCGTTAACAATGTCAGCGGTCTTTCTAACCGACTAAAAACACAATTATCTATCGTTGTGCAAAAAATGCGCGGGATTTTCCATGTTTCCGATAACTCACTCATAGTCCTTGAAGATCTCGTCGGTGATCTCGCAGTGGAAGACTTCATCGTCGTCCCGGAGATACCCTGACGCCGCCGATTTCTCAAACGCTTTTCTTTTCAACAGAGGCATGTTAAAGAGTTCGCGGGTCACTCCGACGGCACAACGATTATCACACCGATTTTCGAGCACACCGGGCCTATACTTCACGCAACTTTATGCGGCGCATCTATACCAGTATTTTTTTGGATAAAACATCAAGAAATTACTTGAATTTACAGCAAATATCGAGAGAAAAATGTTGCGTGGTTTCGATTGACAAGCCAAAAAACGGCGCGCTGAACCACAGATTAAAAATCTTTCCTTCTCTGCAGTCGGCACATTTTTTCCAAACAAGTAGGATGGCGGATGTACGTCTTGGATGTACGAGTACGACCAAAAAAAACGTTGAATTGTTAGTAACTGCAAAATTTGCAAAAGAATAGAGAAATTACAGAAAACAAGACTGTGGGAACACGATACAAGGAAACAGTATGAAATTTAGTAAATAAATACAAAGTGGTAGTTTTCTTCAGTATCTCTAATTCTTTAAAGTGTGAAATAAAATACTATAATTTACTTTGGCTAGTATGTGATTAATTCTCATCATCTTAAAATCCGTGTTACGGTTACGAGAAGCCATTGAAGAGAAACTAGTTATAACTTTCTTGGAGTTTAACGTTACCACAGCTTTATTCGTAATACTGTGACGTAACGTTAAGCGTGATAGCGTTTTTAAATTAAGCCCAAACAGTTTTTGTAAATGTCAAAAACTTTGTTGACATCTGTGTACTCCATTGAGCAGATGATTCGTTAGCAGTATTTATTCAATTTATACGTTGTTAATTAAGTATAATGTGATTTGAAACTGTTTTTGTGTAAATATTAAAGATGCCAAAAGAACAATATAGAGAAACCGACGTCGGGAGAAAAATGTAAGTTAGGTTATATTTACTTCTTCAGTGCATGGAACCCTTATTCTTTTTTATCCTTACTCGTGTTATTTATTCACTTATTTGGCTATCAATGGATATTAAACCGTCGCGTATATGTCCAATTGTCCTTTTATGAAGTTATTATCACAATGATTTCGGTACTTGTGGAACTATTGCCGTGTAACTAAAAGTACCACATGTCGTTGGTTCCTAACTTATTTTGCAGCAATACTCAAGTAATACTTGTTTGGTAGTTAAATCTTACTACTTAAAAGTAGCCCTGATCCTCTACCAAACGATACAGATAGCTTGAAAGTTAATATGCAACTATTGAAGTAACTATTTATGATAATTATGTTTTCAGCTCGCACGTCACATTTAACGTAGATAGCGCTTCGGATATCCAACAGGCGGCTCACATTCGTGTTATCACAAAGAACCTATATGCTCAAGATGGCCAAAGAGTGCCGGCAGCTTATGGAGTACTGGATAGGAGAATGGTAAGACATGTACAGGGTTGAATAATTTTGTCATGTTCGTGTTCAGGTATTTCATCATATTTCTTTAGTTGGCTTTTTAAACAACCGTGGCCCATTTTTGTCTGATTTACAACCAAAAGTAAAATAGTCAAGGATTTTATTGGTAATATTTTTTGTTTACCTACCTCCTTTTGGGAATAAAAGCATGATATTTTGCATTTATTTCCAATGTCTTTCTTCTACTCACATTCTACTTTCTATATTTTGGGTTTCTTAGTTCTGGGTGGAATAAAAAAATTGTATTACTAGAGACAGTACAATTCTTAATTTAATTAATTTAATCTTAGAGTAGATTAAACACCTAACCAACCACAATATGTATTAAATTACTTTTACTAAATTTGTTGCACAATGGTGATCAATTCACATTTATATTTATCAGCCACTGATTTGTTTATTGTTTGAGACAGTTTTACAGTACATTTGTGAGGCTACCAGCCTAAATCTATGTCCACAATTATGGAGTCCCAACTTGGCTGCTAATATATCCTTGGCTTGGTGATGATAACATCTTTATTTGTTCCCAGGGTACGAACCAGAAGAATGCCAATTGTGATACATGTGGGCTGGGACTGGCAGAATGTGTTGGCCACTACGGCTACATTGAATTGGCCTTGCCAGTCTTCCACGTTGGGTATTTTAGGTCCATCATCACGATTCTGCAGACCATTTGTAAGGTTAGTGCTCCTACCGTGCCATGTAATAAAAAACACTTATGTACTCATTGAGATTGAGTATGCTATTCTTAGAGAGTCATTTTTTGTGTAATTTTTTTCCTGATAAAGGCAAGAATTATTTTGTGATATAGTTTCATATATTAATTGAATTCTTTGCTTTCACACTGCATGTGACAACATACTGTTTTACTATGGAATATGTAGTATATGTATTTTCAAATGAAATTAAAATTTAACTTTTACATAAGTAAGAAATTTTTCCAATGTTTTGCTCATTATAACATAAGGACCCAGTGCCTATGCTGAACCAATAATCAATGTTTTTAGTTCTAATTCAAGGGGCAATAATAGTGAAAAGTAAGGTGTCAATTGACAGAATTAAGCTGTTAAGTATTGGGTACTTTACGAGGGGCGTTCAATAAGTTTTGAGAATGATAAGGACGCAAATAACTTTTAACATATTTTACTTTATTTTTCAATGTAGTCACCTTTCAAGAGTATATGCTTATTATAATATGTTTATTCTAAGCTTAAATTTTCCTTAAAAAAAAAATCTTCTCGACCCCTTAAAAAAATCTCTACCACGGCGATCACGGTGTCATCATTTTCAAATTTTTGACCTCTGAGGTGGTTTTTTAACCGCAGAAATGCATAAAAATCACTAGGAGCGAGCTCTGGTGAATATGGCGGATGCTCCATCAATCCAAAGCCAGCATCTTTGATGGCAGCCATCGCAACTCTTGGCTCATGCGCGGGGGCGTTTGCTTGGTGAAACAAAACACCTTTGGAAAGTTTCCACTGGGCGTTCCTCGCGTATAACATCACGCAGTTTTTTTATTTGTTCCTCATATAAATTCCCCGTGATTTTAGCTCCATGATTGAGATATTCAATCATAACAATCCCTCGGATATCTCAGAAAATGGAGCCCATAACCGCGTGGAGGATGGTATTGCTTTAAATTTCTTCGGAGTCGGAGATGAAGGCCTCTTCTAAGTCATAGATTGTTTTTTGGTTTCTGGGTCGTAATGGTGAAGTCACCTTTCGTCCATTGTTACAAAACAAGACAAAAATCGGTCGGAATCTTGCTCTAACAATTCCAAACAGCTATGTGAAACCTGCAGTCTGGTTTGTTTCTGAGCGTCCGTAAGCATTTTGGGTACCCAGCGTGCTGATACCTTTTTCATGCCCATATGGTCATGTATTATATTGTGAATACTCCCGACACAAATCTTTACTTTTTTAGCTATAAACTAATCAGAAACACGACGATCCCCTTAAATTATTTTCTATTTTTTTTTAACATTTGTTCGGTCATCGCAGTGTTCGGTCGCCCTGAGCGTGGGTCGTCATTAGTGTTCGATTTTCCTCTTTTAAACTCTGCGCACCACCGTGCAATCGTAGAGTAAGAAGGAACGCAAACCCCTAATGTTTTTTGTAAATCTAAATGAACTTGCTCAGTAGTAATTTTTTTCAAGCAGAGGTATTTAATCACCGCATGATCTTAAATTTCCTCCATTTTTACCGTCTGGTCCCGACACGACGAAATCAATGTGTTCTATTTTTAAAAAAACAAACGACTGTCAAGTTATTTTTTTTTATTTTTCATAGCAATTACATGGGCTTTGCTTGCCAGTACTTTTTTATTTCTTTGCTAATGCATTTATATGTCATTCTCACTATTTATTGAACACCCCTCGTATGTTATTCATAGCTTTTTAGTTTGTATCCTAGAAATCTCTAATTAATTCTTCCTAAACTGCAACAAACTTTCCCTTCAGGAATGTTCCAAAGTCATGCTTCAAGAAAACATAAAGAAGTCATTCCGACGCAAGTTCATGAACCCGGAACTCTCCTATCTCCACAAGAAAGCGCTCCGGGCAGCTGTGCTAAAGAAGGCCAAGACTTGCACCAAGTGTCCGTACTGCGAGTCCTTGAATGGGATTGTCAAAAAGAGTTCAGCTGGGATCTTGAAGATCATCCACGATAGGTACAGGACTAAGAAGCCGACGGATCCCTTGGTTCAGAATGTGTTGAAAGAGTTTCATGAAGCCAAAGAGTCGAATAAGGAGCTGGCGTCTATGATTAACAGTGGACTCATTATTGAGTTGAGTCCTTTGCAGGTAATTGCTTTTCCTCATTGTTAAAGTTAAAACTGCTTGTTTTTAAGCATGATATTAGTTAAAATAATACAGTTTCATTCTGAACTGATTTGATCTGTTTTTGTTTTTGTTTCTCTATTTATTGTTAATAGGTATTTACATTTTTTTGTGTAAAAATATTTTGAAAAAATGACTGTCTGCCAAGTTTCTTGCGGCGCATACTTCTTGGCAATGATGGTCTTTCCGAAGCGCTGGTAGACTCGAAAATGACGTGTAAAAGTGCTCTTAGGAGCCTATTTGCATAAATAAAGTTTTGAATTTTGAACATTAAAAAACTGAGGGGTGCGAAAAGGATCCAAACGCACTAACAGCGGCAGTGGGACGGTGCGGTGCAGTGGCGTCACGGTGTCGGTTGTAATGTTCGAAATCAAATGTTTCGTTCATACCGGCCCGCCACCGCGCCGCGCCGCTTCGCTTCCGCTCTCAGTGCGCTTTGAGCTTTACGACAATATTTTATTATAACTTTTCGTTTGTTTATTTATGCAGTAATAATTTGATTTAAGCCAAGGATACACTAGGGGACAAATGTTCCGCAACATTGTGTCGGCGACATGTCGAGCGAAGTCGGCCGATTTCGCCTGACATATCTGGCGACATCGCGCGACTTATATCCGCGTATATACACGTGTTGCGCGACATGTCGAGCGAAGCCCGGCAACGTCGCGCTACTTCGCCCGACGTTGCTGGGGACACGTGTCGCGGGACATTTGTCCCCTAGTATATCCTTGGCTATAAGCACGGCACTGCAGCATTAAATGTAACCAAGTATCTGATGGTTCAGGTCATGAACCTGTTCCGACGGATCCCAGACGAGGACATCCCACTCCTCGGGATGAACGTGAAGATATCCCGGCCCGAAGACCTGATCCTGACGCGGATGCCTGTTCCACCGCTCTGCATCAGGCCGAGCGTCGTCTCCGACATCAAGGCTGGCACGTGAGTGACCAGCATAGTGCTTCTGTAGCGACCCTAGCGCCACCTATCGTCTAGTTGTAGAACTTCGTCAACGTTATCAACTGTCAAAGTGTTTTACATCGCGCTATCAACGAAGTTCCGAAGATCGGTTGCAAAAATACGACTTTCAATTAAATTACGTATACCTTATCGGTTTAGGTAGTTAAAACAATGTAAACAATCTTGACGTGTCTTTTTATTTAAACGTACACTTTATAAATCGAAATCTTTACATTTTACAATTTAGGCATGAAAAAATCATTTACTTTCATAATTGAATTGTATAGTGTAACGATTTTCATTCTGACTGATTTTGACTCTGACAACGACTGTGTATTTCAACAAAAAGACATGTCAAGATTGTTTACATTGTTTTAACTACCTAAATCGATGAGGTATAGTATTGGAATAAGTCACTCTTTACCTCGCAAGCAAATACCTAATGACTATTTCAGGGACTATTGCTTGTAGTGAATAATATCCAATAAATAGGTTTAAATTTAAACGACAACTGTCCTCCACTATCATACAACATTCACTCTTAACACATACAACATGAAAATTGGGGATACAAAAATGAGATTTTTTTACCCAAAATCTAAATATACCGTGCTTGCTTGAGAACTTCTTTCGTCATTTGAATTACATCTAGTGTCACAGAATAAGTAGGTAATAGAACAGTACTAAGTATGTACAGAAGGCCCATCCCCGAACATGATTAGGCTTAAAAATATTGCTGTCTGTACCATTACCTGCTTGCCTTAGACCTGCCAGTGCTTCTCTTTCCGATCTCTGATCGATGACTTCTAACTATTATACCAGGAACGAAGACGACCTGACAATGAAGCAGTCAGAGATCCTGCTAATAAACGACGTGATCGCCCGCCACATCGCCAGCGGCGGGAAGACGGAGCTGGTGCAGGAGGACTGGGACTACCTGCAGCTACATGTGGCGCTGTACATCAACAGCGAGATGTCGGGCATACCGCTGTCCATGCAGGTGAGAACGAAGAGAGGAAGAATGATATTGATTAATGGTCGGCATAGACGACAGACCCACTAGAGAAACAATGTTGGCCACCCAGGCGCGCAAAAAGTTTGTGGTTTGTCACTTACTGACGTCACCGTCACTGTCACAGAAACTGTACCGAGCCAATAACCGTAGAGAAAAAGGCACTAGCGTTTTTTGAAGAACTGTTCATCTAACACAGATGATCAAGGTGTTTACTAGCTGTTAGACTAAGCCTTCTCTTCTTCTTCTTCGTCGTCACACTCTTGGCAAAGTGGTTGTGGTCCTCACATCAAAGGTGGTGGCAAGCCGGTGCCTTATAAAATTGTTTTTAATTTGATTTACGTTGCCACTAGCCCAAGAAACCTGGCAGAGGTCTGGTGCAGCGGCTAAAGGGCAAGCAGGGTCGCTTCCGAGGCAACCTCTCCGGGAAACGCGTGGACTTCTCCAGCAGAACTGTCATCTCACCTGATCCAAATCTTCAGATCCAAGAGGTAACTGCAGTTTAGGAGTGTTCCAAATGTTTTTTTTTTGAAGCTTTTTAGGGTTCCGTACCCAAAGGGTAAAAACGGGACCCTATTACTGAGGCTTCGCTGTCTGTCCGTCCGTCCGTCCGTCCGTCCGTCCGTCCGTCCGTCCGTCCGTCTGTCACCAGGCTGTATCTCACGAACCGTGAGAGCTAGAGAGTTGAAATTTTCACAGATGATGTATTTCTGCTGCCGCTATAACAACAAATACTAAAATTAAAATAATTATAATAATTAAGGGGGGCTCCCATACAGAAAACGTGTTTTTTTTGCTATTTTGTATCTATTTAAATAACTGTAACAGGTAAATACTTGAAATGCTCACAGAATATTTAATTAAATATTTACTTTAAAAGAAAATAATTAAAATAAAATAAAATTAGTATTTAAGGGGGGCTCCCATACAAAAAACGTTTTTTTTGCTATTTTGGATCTCTTTAAATAACTGTAACAGGTAAATACTTGAAATTCTCACAGAATATTTAATTAAATATTTACTTTAAAAGGAAATAATTAAAATAAAATAAAATTAGTATTTAAGGGGGGCTCCCATACAAAAAACCTATTTTTTTGTAGTTTTTTTTACTGTTTTGGGTCTATTTAAATAATTGTAACAGCTAAATACTTGAAATGCTCACAGAATGTTTAACTAAATATCTACTTTAAAAATAAATAATTGAATAATAATAAAATTAGTATTTAAGGGGGGCTCCCATACAAAAATTCTGATTTTTTGCAGTTTTTGGTACGGAACCCTACGTGCGCGAGTCCGACTCGCACTTGGCCGGTTTATTTAGGTTGACGTTACCAAAGACCTAGTCTTCTAAGTAAAATGAAAAGACAGATGGATTCTCATGTTATACCTTCTTTTAGTTTTCTCTAGGTTTTTGACCGAGCAAGATCAGATATGAATCTGCTGCGAAGCGTGAAAAAGTTATAACCATGGTCTATGTTATGTTTTGTGTGCTCTGGCTACCCCATTTAGGAACAGAGACGTGATTGTATGTATGCAGTGGCATAGCTAGCATGGGTGACACCCGGGGCGGGTACCTATAGTAGGTGCCACCCCCACCTAGAATTCGATAGAAACGGTTAAATTAAAAAATATTTATGATTCATGATTATTTACCGACAGTGTGACCACATGAATTTCTTTTTTTTTGCTTTTATAATTTTTCGGTGACACCCGGGGCGGACCGCCCCCNNNNCCCCCCTAGCTACGCCACTGTATGTATGTATGTAACATTCGGGATGTCTTTGTGTCCAGGTCGGAGTACCAGTCCACGTGGCCAAGATCCTGACGTACCCTGAACGCGTCTTCCCGGCGAACCTGCAGTGGCTGCGGCGTCTGGTCCGCAGTGGACCAGATCAGCATCCTGGAGCCAACTACGTGCAGCAGCGAGGGTTGCCGCACAAGAAGTTCCTCAAGTACGGCAACCGGGAGAAGATCGCGCAGGAGCTGAAGGTGAGACCAGTAGACTAGTAGACCAGTAGATTAGTGGACCAGAGGACATTAGACGAGTGGACAAGTAGACCAGTCAACGGGTGGATCAGTAGACGAGTAGAGTAGACCATTAGACGAGTAGACCTATGGACAATGGATCCATGGACAGTAAACCGGTGGACGAGTAGACCAGTAAACAACTGGACCAGTAGACTAGTAAACAAGTGGGCGAGTAGACCAGTAGACACTAGTCTACTGAGACGAGTGGATTAGTAGACGAATATACCACAAGACGAGTAAGCCAGTAGACGAGTAGACCGATGGAGCCAACCATGTGAGTAGAGCAATACATGAGAAGACCAGTAGAGCTGCAATTGTTTTTGTTTATCTTTACGTAATTAGACTAATATACAGCACCCTAACTCCATTTATTCCTAGCATTAAACTCCTCTCAACATCTAAAATATAATATGCTAGAAGTGGCCACAAAACATGAAATAGTTATCGTTTTGTCTATGTCGCGTTTTGTGTGCTCTGCCTACCCCGTTTGGGAATACAGGCATGATTGTATGTATGTATGTATGTATTAAACTCCTGTTCCAGTGCGGCGACATAGTGGAGCGCCACCTGGTGGACGGCGACGTGGTGCTGTTCAACCGGCAGCCCTCGCTCCACAAGCTGTCCATCATGTGCCACAAGGCCAAGGTGCAGCCGCAGCGGACCTTTAGGTACGTTACAGCTGTCAAAAGGGGGTAGGTAGAACAGACGTTTCGTAGCACTTTCAGCCAGTAGCTTTCAAGTTAATCGCTTACTTTGACTTACTTTTTTAGTCGCCTTTTACGGCATCTACGGTTGAAATGGAACGGTGCTCCGTTACCACACGGGGGTATACATATTCTGGTTTTCGTTTAACAGCTGCTCTAGCACAGTCAAGGACTTTAATTCATGAGCCACCATGGAATCGATTCACAGTAAACGTCATAGTGACATTCCATTTATTATCAAGAGAAATCGTAATGACATTTTCTTTCAAAAGGTTCTATAGTGGCTCATTGACCGTACGTTTAAGTTAATTTTAAAATGACCATACTTTAGTTAGCTGGATTGCTTTAACTACCCATAACGGAACTCCTACTACAATCCCCAGACTCCCCAGTAGTGGGAATAAGTTCACGCACTGCTTTTCTCGTGATAAACTAATGCACAAACTTACCCCTACTACATAAAAGTTTGCCAATTTAGATGCCGAGGAATATGTCTTACTACACATGCCTCCACAAGTCTTCATCGACTGCCTTTTATTTTTCTACTAAATCGATGTTACTTTTTCAGGTTCAACGAGTGCGTGTGTACGCCGTACAACGCGGACTTTGACGGCGATGAGATGAACATGCATTTGCCACAGACCGAGGAGGCGAGAGCCGAGGCGCTTATTTTGATGGGGGTAAGTGGGGGTGCTACCCTTTTTTTAATTAAAGTACAATGATGTCTCTGTTGCTAAATGGGGAAAGGGAGAGTATGAATCGTTACCTAGAGAAAACTATGACTATTTCACGATCAAGTTTAAGAACAGGTGAAAGAGGTATAGTACCTAGTGATAGGTTGCTAGCCTGTCGCCTAAAGCATACCTAAACCTGTTTCCTTAGTCGTTATAGATGGAAGATAGGAGATTATGTTGTTGGGAGATGGGAGAGCAATTATGAGAGAAAGAGTAGAGAGAAGAAGTAGAATGAAATTCGCTTGCAGAAACGGTTGTCGTAAAGAAAAGTAACTAAATAAACTCTTTGTTGTGTAAAAAAGTGAAACAAAGACAAAGTTTAAGTGATTTCGATAATCATACATACATTTCGATAATCACCGGGTTCTAAATTGGCCTGTACGCTCAAACCAATTATTTTCTGATTATTTTTATTATGTTTATAGTGAGAACATTCTGCGGTGGGTCATAATTCAATTGGTTCGACCGTACCTACTAATATACGTATATCATGAGTATGGCAAACTGTGGCAGCGACCAGCGACTTTATAAAAATCCCTATTTACGAATAAGTCAGCTCAATTATAGTTTGCGAATAATCCGGTCTCTACCACGCTCGAATCTTCCAGAACAAATCAAACCTGGTGACACCCCGGAACGGCGAGCTCCTCATCGCAGCCACCCAGGACTTCATCACCGGCGGCTACCTCATCACCCAGCGGGACACGTTCTTCACCCGCGAGGAAGCGCAGCAGTTGGCAGCGTGTCTACTGGCAGGGCCTGACGCCCGCATGCCAGTTGATATGCCACCGCCTGCCATACTGAAGCCGAGGAGGCTGTGGACTGGCAAACAGATTTTCAGGTGATCTTTTATCATCATAATTTCAGCTATAAGACGTCCACTGCTGAACATAGCCCCTTTAGACTTCCATAAGTACCTGTTGGTAGCGATATGCAGCGTATTCCGGCGACATGTAGGTAACGGACGGACTTTTTGCGCGTCCTGTGCTGTACTGCATATAATCGCATAAGTAGGTTCTATTTTCACAGACTAAAAAGTGCGTCACGGATAGTTAGTCGTCTGTGTTGCACCTTAAGTTTAGTATATACATATAAGTAGGACTAAAGTAGACTTTGTCTTCGTTGAATGTAGTGATTTCGTAGCATTTTGTCCCCTCTGTTTAATGAGTGTGAATCTCTATTTAAAGTGCGTTGTTAATTTGTTTATAGTTTGATACTAAAACCCAACAAAAGGTGCGAAGTGAAGGCGAACCTAGAAACGAAGGGGAAGAACTACACCCGGGACAAAGACATGTGCATTCAAGACTCATGTAAGTAATCCTTTTATATTTTTTAGGGTTCCGTACATCAACAATAACAATCGGAATGTTTATAGGATCACATTATTGTCCTATCCGTCTATCTATCATGTCATGACGCTTTTTCAAAGGAAGCCTGGAGGTATGAAGCTAAAATTTATACCAAATACTCTGGTCTACTGTCCGTTAGAGCTGTGAAAAAATGTAAATTCTAACCCCACTCAATTAAAACATACAGCCTTTAATGGTGCACATCTTAGATATTGGGAGATTCAAAACCTACATGGTACTCCCCTTGAACTCATATTTGAAATAGTACGGACTCAATCACACCGCGGCTAATCACCGAGTTATCAATCACTGAGCGACTAATCACCAAGAAGTAACAGCGAGCTCTCGCTAATCGTTCGCTTTTACACGCCTTAACAGGCAGGAAAGTCTGTGTGAATGCAGGGAGCAGAGAAAGCAGAGAGTGTGAAGTGTTATGTCCTTTTTCCTATGTTATAGTATGTCCTATGATATTTCTATCATGTGTTCTCCAGACGTGATCATCCGCAACTCGGAGCTGCTCTGCGGTTCCATGGACAAGAGCACCCTGGGCTCGGGCACCAAGAGCAGCATCTTCTACATCCTGCTGCGGGACTGGGGCGAGGACCACGCCGTCAGGGCCATGTGGAGGTCAGTCTGATGCTTCAGGTGTTCATCAGCTCATGGACAAGAGCACCCTGGGCTCGGGCACCAAGAGCAGCATCTTCTACATCCTGCTGCGGGACTGGGGCGAGGACCACGCCGTCAGGGCCATGTGGAGGTCAGTCTTGTGAAACGCTACGATGCATTACATTAAGAGGATAGGAGTCGCCCCGCTTCAAACCGCTTCTCCATACAAACGTATTCCCCTGTTTTCTCCGTGAATAATGACATT